>PNEQ01134975.1:13241-29941 GCA_003012365.1 Medauroidea extradentata | reverse complement strand
CTACCGAGGTATGGGACTCGGTAGATTTTGCTGCTGTATGTGTTTTGGGGCGGTGTCCCCGTGGTGTATGTGTGTTTCGGGGCGTGTGTCCCCCTGAAGTTTACCACCTATAAGTATAGGGTTTTTTTCAGACTTGTGGTCGTATTATGTGTTTGCTACTGAGGTATGGGACTCAGCATTGTTCTTTGTTATTGTTAAAGTTAGTTTCCTATAAGGATAGGGCTAGCACTTGTGTAATATTTGTCTTTGTCTTTCGCTTCACCCTTTGCAGTACTCTCATTTAGGCCTTCTCTGAGTCATATTATCCAGATAGACAGATTACCTTATATTTCTGCACGCCTGTTTATAGTAATTCATAAAGATAATGTTTAATGTTATGCTTGTACTTTCATATTATTTTTATATTTACACTTTTTGACTTGTGTTGCTGATTATTTGAGTTTGTAAAATGGTTAATGGTTATGTTGATGTTTTGTTTTTTGATTTTGAGTTTAGAATAAATCCCTGTTGGGATTTGAACCCGACTACTTGATTTTTAATTGATGTTGTAGTTACAGTTACCTTTTCTTGATTGGAACATTATTGTGATTTTGATCCCTGCTATTGATGTTTGATTGGTATTACTTTACTGAGGTGTTGGAAGTTAAGAGTTTAGTTTACTTTTGAGTGAGGATTACTTTTGCCTTAGCGCCCTTGCAAATTTCCAGGGATTCGCCACCCTCTTTACATTGATCTTGTAACTTTGTTACCGTCACCAGTGGTTGAGGTGCTAGCCCCTAAGTAGGGGACGGTACAGCGTCAGCTTAAATGCTATATGGGACATCTCAAGTCATGATACAAACTTATGAAATACTTGGACCACAATATATAACTCACCAAAATGTTGACAAAGAATATTGTTAATATTGTAATGTGCTCACGTATTACGTAATGATTTAAATCTAGGATAAATTAACTTGAGACAAACAATTTTCCTTTCCTGAAAAATGTACCGCTATCGGGTAAAATATTTTTTACAAGGATGTATGTATACTGAGACTACATGTTGTTCACAGTGAAGTGACTACAATTTAAGTATGTTACGACAGGATTTAAACTCTAATAATAAAAATATCCATTCTACTTTAAAATTATGATATTCCGGGTAACGAGGAGCATAACCTATGTTCATTATATTTATGCCAAATTTATATTAAAAAGTGGCTAAAAAAAATAAAACGAAGTGAACTGAAATTAAACACACCGCAAAGGCCTTAAAAAGTGGTCAATTTAGTGCAAATAGCATATTTATTCAGGACACGACATGCATAAAATATTTCCTACTACAAAACTGCTGGTGGTGTCTTTATTGAGAAAATGGCCTGGTCTACAAATCCGTCAACCTACGACTCCACCAACCATGCGCACCGCCAATTTTCACTCCTATTCGTTTCTGTTGGTGCCTTGCGTATCATTAATCTGATTGGTTAGCACAAATTGTAGCGAAGGAATCGGTCTGGCATACGAATTCTTCAGACCTACGAACATATTTAACTCCCCCCAGCCACCGATCACTGTCCCCTGTAACAGTTCCGGTTGGTTTAGCTTCATCGTTTTAGTTTAAATGCCAAACATTTATTTTCGCTTAATAGAATGACGGCTTTTATATATAGATTAGGGAATTACATTAATTGCTGTTCAACGCATGCGCAGGGCGTGCCGGCAGCTGAGAGCCGAACGAAGTGGGGAGATGAAAAGAAACGTTTGTAGACGTGACGAGTTCATACACCAGACATAACTCGTTCTTTGAAGTGTTCGCTATGTAAGCAATGTTCGTCAGTTGAAATGCCATGTGGTAAACGTCGTGTAGAATAGCGCATGTAGTGGTAGGAACCATATTAAGAGTGCGTGGTAAATAAATTAACGCTGAAAACTTCAATTGATTTGTACTCTATTTTTCGAAGCCAATATGGATAAAATACTCAATGACAATCCTAGACAATAGTATTTGCCAACTTTATGAGTAAATATTTATCCAGAATTACTAATCCGTTACACGTGATCTCTTGCGTCGCAGTTAAATGCACGAGGTTCCGGCGTCAGAGATTGTGCCTCAGAAGTTCGTAACACTGGAAACAATTTTGTTTAAAACGTTGGTTAAAACTGTTGTCTAGGATTGCTATTGTTTAATTTTCGCAAATTGGCTTCAAGAAACCTACAGTTATAGATTAAAGCTTTTAGCTTTGAATTATGTACCACGCCCTCTTAAAGAGTCTCCATTGGCACTGCCGACCGCATTGACCGTCGTCCTGCGCTACAGGCCGACTGTGACTGCACACTGTCTCAAATTTTTTCACAGCTTTTGGTTAAAAAATATTTGAGTTATTGGCACCAGTCTGAAAAAAACTAAGGAACAAGCCCTAAAGGGGCGAGGTAAACGGACCATCCCCGAGAAAACCCGCCGAACAACGACATCATCCGGCACGAATCCAACACGTGACAATCAGGGGACGAACAGGGATCGATCGAACCCGGATCGCCTTGGTGGGAGGCGAATGATTTGACCATTGCCACCGCGGCGCAACACTGACATAAGTTCGGGAATTAAAAAGTTAATACGATGCCATAAAGTCTAAATTTTCCAAATATAAAATCAAAGAGCTGAAAGAGGCTTCGGAAATGTTAGTTTTATACTCACAGAACACATATCAGCAGAGAAATGCGTTATTTTTGGTGACACACTAGATTCCACTTATATGTACACACTCGAGCAAAATATGTGATTGTAATACTCGCCACTCTTTATGTAATGTCATTTACGTATTTTACTGGTTTACATGCGATTGGTGGTTTTACCGCGGAACGTTTATTTATTGGTTCAAAGTATTCCCTGCTACAATCCACTGCATGGAGGATCGTGGAAGAAGTCGAGCAAGAGTACAACAACTTGCAATCTAGTCTGCTGTCAGAAAATAACACGCATTTTTAGGTATCTAGTCATAAAGATACATTAAATTCGGAAACAGGTTCTCAGATGTATAACGATTCTTCGAAGGTATCAATAGACACCTGAAAATTTCGAGGATTCATTTGAGGACACGTTAGATTTGAGTCATATTCGTCTGCGATTGAGTCACTGTTTATTAAACTTGACCTTGAAGACCGTGAACCAATTTGAAACATACACGAGAATACTCACTGACTACCGTGATATCACTCACTGGAGCAGCAGACAATGTACAAGTAGCTGAGGACAGAATCAGGACTGTGGAGTCCAGCCAGCTGATCACTGAACCTAGTCTCTATCAGTAAACAAACTCCATGTAGGCAAGTGAAGTGGTTCTCGAAGAAAATGTCACTACTACCACTCTGCAAAGCGTGACAACTAGATCCCGGTAGTTTTCGCGAAAATATTTTTGCACCACTTTGTTTCAGTGCCTTACGTGCACACCTGCATCTCAACTTCTTGGTTATTGACAGTGTGTTAGTGTGCAGAGTTACTATTAATTTGACTGTTCAGTATATGGATAACTGCGTCATATCACGTCTGTGATTTGCGGGTTTAACCTCCAGACGCTGGGTGTTACGGCATCCAATCACTGACCACAAACCAGAGATGCAGGTGCGCACGCAAGCACTGAAACAAAGTGCTGCAAAAATCTTTTCGCGAAAACTACGGGCCCTAGTGATAACCTTTGACCCCATGCACCTATACCGCCTGTTACTTATGACCGTCATTGTCTATCTTCAGCCTATCGTTGCTAGTTGCTGCAGCTACAGTACAGTACTGGCCACTGACGGTGGAACGGCTGCGACTATGTTGTGGAAGGCCTGAAGCCTTGAGCATCTGAGAAGGATCGCTGGTCTTGCCCGCACAAATAGAACTTACCACGATGCGGTTTCGTGAGGTTGGATAGGCCTCAGCCTTGTGAAGGTAATCCTTAGTGGCTAACCCACCCTGGACTGTTGACTGGTAATCAACTACCCTTGCTGGACATTTGCTCTTGTTTATTGTCTAACAGCTACGGCATGCCCTGCGACTGATCAAGACTGGCTGGTGCGACTTTGCACTCCTATCAGCAATGAAGACGTGTGAGTTACTCCAGGATATACCCTAAGTGCTCAGGTACAGAAGGACCGGTTCTGCTGCAATACTTCCCGGTAGAGATACCGGAAAACATGTCACGGTACAGTAATGATACTAATACAGTATCACGGCAGCGATATCGTGACAGCTGACAGCAAGACTTTCTCTTAACACGCAATGTTCCGGTCAAGAACCATGCACATTCCACAAAGTCAATTACCAAGACAATTGAAACTTGTAGGAACTTGAGGTTTCCTTGGTAGTATAAGACAGGTTACTTTAGACACATACTTGGAAGGAATCGAGCCTCGTGGATATACGTGTAATTCTATATACAAATTGACGTAAACGATGCTCGTAACAGTCAATTGTTCTGATTCTCTGACCAAACTCTGCAGATATAAAACAAACCCGTCTACACTTTATATTCCTTTAAGCCATACCTGACAGTTCTAACATCATTTCGATTATATATATATATATATATATATATATATATATATATATATATATATATATATGACAGTGTACTCGCAAAGTCACAAATACCACGCGACACGAGTTACACAGTTACATGAATTTCAAAACTAGATCACTCAAATCAAGGTACAAATATTAATCATAAGCCTATAAAAAATGTTTGCTCTAATCGTGCCACACGTCCTTCACTCTAAACATCATATTTTCCGTTTGCAACATAAATTATGTCAAAGCTAGTTACAGATGATATTTTGGCAAAAACACTCTTGATGTATTGCAATTGTTACAAAAATACTGCTCTTCATAAATAAAACACTTAATTACTCACGAACAATCTCATTCGACAAAAATTAACTCACACATCCACTACACAGAAAGTCAGAACCAATACAATACGGAAATATATTTTTCACACTTCAAAACACAACGACGACATATGAGATTGCAATGAAAACTTTGAGACAATTTTCCTTCATAACGTGATATAAACTTACACTTCTTACATGTTGTATAAGCACGAGAAGGCTGCACAATTAAAGGTTACGAAAACTATAGTAACTAAAACATTACGTCTAGCGCGGGAAATTGTTCACAGCCACATGGAAGCTATATCTGCATGTAAGATCGCGAGTTGGCAGATAGCGAAGCTGCGATCCAAGTGGCAGTGAAAATTATATTACAAATTTTCTGGTTTGCTTCTGTAAGTTGGAGACGGGAGGCAGTTGCGCCGAGCCAAAATCGGCTCACCCCCTCCCTTGCGTCTTGTGTTATCGAGAATATTTAATTCCAACCATACGACTAGAGGCGCAGGTGCAGAGCAGTTCTTCCTTGCGTTGCGCTGCGTCGGTGCAAAACGCTAGTAGTGGTATTTAATCGGGCTCCTAACCACCGACATCTGGCTCGAATTCCGGGAAGAATCTCCTTTGATGTCGAGCCGGCGCGCCGCCTGCATGGACGTCTTGCCATACGAGTGATGGTGGCCTCATAGAACCAGTCTTTGACGTTGCACGTGAAGGTCTGCTGACGAAGAGGACCATATTTGCACGTGTATAAGCCGGCATATGGCTTTAATGGTAGACCCAAAATATGTCTAATGTCCTCGCTTGAAGCTAAACACATGCCTTATGGAGTTACAATAAGGTTAATGTATTCACTAAAGACGCACATAACTACAGTCAGTTGCGAGTCTTGCTAATAGCCCTGATTCCCGCGTTTGAAGGTAGCTTAGAATATTATTTTCATATAAATATTTTGCAAATACAAAGTAAATACAGAAATCTGCAAAGCCAGATAAAGTAATGCAAAAAATGAACGAACTTAGAAAACACTTATTTTGAGATAAACTAGCCAAACAAGAAAAAATACAGAAAAAATAAATAAAATTTTAGATGCACAAAGAAAACGATTATAGTACACTGCATGTCGGTTACGTTCTGCTTAATGAATCATTATTTATTATCATAAAATATCTAAGTTAAATTATACAAGATTATCTCGGCAGATTCCGGGTCAGCATGGACAAAACATGAGGATATTGGCTTTAATAGAGACTTGTATTCAATTATTTATTTATCAGGGCCAACTTTCGGAATTCAGGCGGTTCGTGGCATACGGCAGGTCCAAACGACTACTTTGTAGTACTTATGCAGTTATCGGCAGTTACATACGGGACGAGTCATATTTGACTGGACGGTGGACATTGTCCGATATAACATCCCAAACTAACATGATGCAGGCTCCGTTCCATGCGTTGTACATCATGTAATTAGTACAGAACAGGTGCGTTTTCGGACATCACGTAACATTTTTTGTTTCTCTGGATGTTAAGATTGTTCCCTTCACGAAATTTCTAACATCCCGTACTATTTAAATTTTACGTGATAACTAGTAACTAGGCACTGCATTAAGGTCATGATATTTAATTTATTTCAAACAATTACAAATAACTCGAATATTTTTTAACCAAACACTTTGAAAAAAATTTGAGACTGTGTGCAGTCATACGATACACAATTTTGCCAGAGCTTTTTTTTTTTTTTTTTTTTTTTTATAATGTACCGTTTGCTAGCAAAAAATTATTTAGCTTCATTTTGGCTTATTTTGACAACAAAATATGTGCTATTTCAGGGACAAAAATCTAGAAATCCATTTCGTGTATTGCAACAAAAATTCACATACAAGCGATCATATATACGTGTTAAAACAGCCAGAATGAATTTTCGATATATGTATTAATTTGCGTTAGAAAAAATTAATTTCGAAACCACTGCCTTGCGGGCCATTATACATACATTTTTAAAACCAGCAGATGCACAAATTACGAGAATTAACAAAACATAAAAAACCAAGTTGTTGTTTCAAAAGTATACCCCGCAGCTGAACTCATCATATGTTATATTTACGTTCATACAACTTAAATTTTGTTCTGGTCGCATTAATCCCTGCAACCCACTGTACGTGTCTAAATTAGCTACAAACGTTTTGAACAAGAGTAGAATCTAATTGCAGACTCCTCCAAACTGAGTAAGGTGGTGCAGCCGTAACACTATGGGCTCGCATTTGGGAGTACCTAGGTTATTTATTTCAGTATTCCATGTCCCCCCCTCCCTCCCCGAAATCCTTTCAAGAGTATACAAGGATGCTTTCTACCTACAGGCACTGTCAGTTTTCTTCCCGTTTCCCTGTATTCCGTTGGTTCCGACTCTTAACGACCCTGCCGTCGACGAGACGTTAATGCGTCGCCTATCTGCGCGTTAGAAGCTCAGAAGCGACGGAGCCATAAGGACGACTTTGAAGTACGTATCAACTGCTTCATCGCCTCAACGAGCCAAGTGTTAAACTAGCGTGCAAGATTTACGCAGAACCAACTGTTACTATAGTACGTTCATTGCACTATTCTATCAGAGTTTCGAAAACATCCGGTTAATACATTTCGAAGTACTGCAACCTCAATACGCCGTTTTTAGCTCTATTAAAGGGCTTCGAAACACTGTATTTAATGAGAAAAGTGGCTTAACAATGACATTTTGTCATGGTTCGAAGTGTTTTTTGTCCATTTGTACAGTGGGTACATGTGGAATAGTTTCATCAAAATAATATATTTCGTTGTACGCTACAACGCCATTGAAGCGCGTGGAAGGCAGAGTCCTTAATCCGGTCTGCCTACATACTAGACTCCTGCAACCCGCAACGAAGTACCGTACTGCGAGTCATCTTCGTTTTTGACGGCAGGCGAACACTATGTGCTCGATAGTTGCAGACTAAGCGAGACAGGCGCGGTGCATCGAAATATGTGAATAAAGAAGTGATACAGAGTTCCCTGGTAGGTCTAGAACACCACAGACGTTTACGAAAATAAACCTGGCAGAGTTAGGTATGTTCTCTTAGTCCTTAGGTTTGGGGTTAGGGGGGGGGGATAGCGCTGCGGTTGGTTTGGTGGCTAGAGCACTCTCCTCCCACCACGGCAATCCGGGTTCGATTACCAGTGGAGTCTGTCCCCGGGTTTTCGCATGCAGGAATCGTGCCGGACGATGCCGCTGGTCGGTAGGTTTTCTTGGGGATCCCCGTTTTCCCCCACCCCTTTATTCCGGTGCTGATCCATACATAATGTCACCCTTCACCAGCACTAAAGACCTACATGTTAAGTGTTGACCAAAATATCTTCACATAGTTAAGTAACATGACCTGGTTTAATCGATCATCACATGTTAGCCAGGTAACGACAAAACACCTATGAGAAATTCAGGGTTGCAAGGCATAGAAAATTCGAAAATTCAAAATATGTCCACGTTTTTTTTAGTGTTAACCTTAAGTATAACAACAAATCTGATATTTTGAACTATATTATATGTCCCAAGTCAAATGTAAGTATAAAAATATATATACATAAAAATACATGGTATTAAATAGTACACCACACAATCAATAAATTAAATGTTGGCGTACTTTCCTCCTACGGTTTTTAATTGAAGTGAAAAATAAATTATTCAATTTTGTTGGGAAATTAAATACGCTTTTCTGAAACAACTATTTCTTCTGGCGTAATGGATAACAAATGCCTAGTTATTATTTTTAATGCTTACATATTTTCCATTGCATTGTGCTTTTGATTTGTAAATTACATTTCCAATTATAATTTTTTTAATGGCGTGCTATTGTTGTGCCTACACGAAATAAATGCCAACAATAAACGATTTTATATAATTGGGTAGACAGTTAATTTAATTGCTGTTACTAACACTTGATTTCCATAAAGGGACATTAATAAACCCATATAATATTTGTGTGTGTCAAACGATTGCAGGTGTGTAGTTTGCAACAAGACTGGTTTAAACTGTATTAAACATTCATTACCTCATCAAGTAGAAAGACATTTTAAGTAAATCATATCACTATGGACAAGAACATTTCGCGAATTCAATGACCTACATGTTAGAATCCAATGTCCTACGCAAACTCAAGCCCCGTCTATTCGTTTATTGTCTGCTGTTGCACTGAGAAGCAACTAGTTGATAAATGGCCGGGGCTTGAATACATACATGCCAGAGCATTCTAATATGCTGGCAACTGAATATGCGAAATGTACCTATCCCTACTACATCACAGAATATCAAAACAATGAGGGTCCCATAAAATAAATTCCAATTAATTGTGCATGACTAATACATGATGGAAAGGACAACCACACGCAGATTACTAGAGTTATTTCTCCAACTGTCTTATTGTTGTAGAGGTGTCATCATAACTATGGCATTTCTTTGTAATACCTACACAATGGTTCGATAAGTCAGTAATATTTTTTCGAACACATATATTCAATAATTTTAAGAAACAAAAGCTTTCTAATACACTTTCAATGAGTAAACGATAACCGACTCATCGAGCAAAGTAATACCTGCTAGCCCTAAGATATAGCTGTAATCAGAAATTGATGTCACAGTGCGGGAAAGGGGCAAGGGAAATGAAACAAGACAGAGAGAGAAAGAGCACACTTTATTATACATCAGCAAGGTACAAGAGAGAGCGAGGTACATATGGTTCAGTCACGGTGATCAGTAGGCAGGGTAGGGGTAACCTCGGTACGGATACCCACGGTAACCCAAGTACCCAGGATAGCCGGAGTAGCCAGGGTAGCCAGTGTAACCAGGGTAACCGAGGGCGCCTCTGTAGTAAGGGTTGTAGGCGTAGTTGGGAGCCACGTAGCTGGGGGCGGCGGTGACCGGCACGACGGGGGCGGCAGTGGGAGCGGCAGGCAGCACCTTGGCGGCAACCACGGGGGTGGGCACTGGAGCGGCGCCGGCAGGTCCTCGTCGCACGGCGGCGTTGAAGCCGGACACAGGGTCGGCGACGTAGTCTACCGTGCGGACGTTGCCGTCAGGTTCTACGATGCTGTAGCTGCCGTGGACGACATCTCCGTCTCGAGATTCCTGCTGGGACTTGCTGTCGCCGGTGATGGCGTCATTCACGGCGTAGGAGAAGCTGTATTGAGGGTGTGGGTCGTACTCCAGGACTTGCTGGGCGGAGGCTAGGGCCGCCACGACGAGCACCAACATACACTGCAAGAGTTACAACAATAACAACTATCCTGCTGCCCCAGGACCACTTTGCCCACGGCAAGAGAGAACTTACACTGGAGAAACCTATGCTCCGCCGTGCGATCAACGAATCACACCACAGAACTTAAACAGAAATCAATTAAACATTGACTGTTTTCTTTCTTGGCAAGTCTCTAGACAACACAGAAAAAAAAATATTTTTTGACAGATACAAAATATTTTGTTAAGGACCACAGGTTCCTGTTTATTATGTTCTTGCGAGTTTAATTTTTAAACTCAGAAAGGGAGCAGATATCGAAAAACCGTTATGTAGAAATATTGAAAATTGTATGTACTATGTAACCTAATTTTTTTCAAAACTTAAGTTTAACTTAGTTAAATATCCTTAAAAGTCTATAATTAGCAATTATGTTTGAAAAAAATTGGCTATGTAGTACAAACAATTTCCAACATTTCTATATAACGGTTTTGCGATATCTGCGCCCGTTCAGAATTTTTTATATTAATCTTACTAAAATATCATAAATTCAAGATAGCATTAATCCAAATATTTTTTGTGCTCACAAAAATAACATTTGTGGTCACAACTAAAACAAGGTCACCAAAAACTTGGTCACCAAAAACTTACATTGTGTTTACCATACAATAATACGGCACGGATAGTTTAGTACAAAACTTTTCTTTAAGTGAATACTCAATTAAAAATAAACCTCGTATTATCTTGAGCTATTAAAAGAAGAATATGAATGTAATCACTCATACAACCGACGACTGCAGGGCTTCTGTTCATTAAGACCTGGCGCTGTATGGAGATAGCCGACCATAGCGTTCATGTCTGCGCAATAAGCAGAACTTTCACACGGGATTTCGTCATGTTTGGTTACGTGCAACCAGCGTACTGTTCAATTAAAGGAAGTAAATAGTTCATACCGTCATTAACTGCGAGGGAATAAAACCAGCCCGATTCATCATACCGAAATAATCTCCATCATTGAGAGTCATGAACAAAAGGTAAGTGCAAGAATAAAAACGGTTTTAGTAAAACACTGACAGTTTCCTTCACCTGTAACAATTATAATTTCTTTAAAAATTGCATAATAAAAATAAAATAAATTATGACAATTTTCAACACAAGCATAACTCAGGTAGTTGAATTCAACAAAACCCAAAAGTACTTTGTACCGTGTACTTACTCAATTAATATACATAATTCTTAAGCATGAATTTTTCTAAAGCAAAACACAACGTGCGTCAATATCGTAGGACTGAATCTTCGAAACTATGACATTCTACTCGATGCGAGGACGAATTCACGTATAGGACGATAAGCGCTTAAATTTGACTTCAGGTGGAGATAGATTTTTATACGACATACAAACAATGTGTTATATTAATTTTCCCGAGTCAGCAGAGTTACAATTTAAAAATGCCGAGATTAATTCATCACTCAACTATTTTTGTACACAGCTGTCATGAAATTACTCATTATTATTTTAATATTGAGACTTCACTGCACCGTATCGCTACCTTCCGGGTCTCAAGAGGACAATGAAATGACGGGATTGAATTTCTGAAAAGCCATAGGCGTGTGTACTTTATTCCAGAGTAACCAATAAACTAGTTTAGCATTTTACATACTAGTTCTTCCTTGTAAAGTTGTACATATTTTGAGGTTAGTCTACATAGATTGCAACCTCGCAGTTTAAAATTGGAAATACATATATACATTTATTTGTTCTTCACGAAAAACTTGTTAGAGTTATTTATTTATTTGAAAACACAAAACATTCGACGTGTAATAACTGCCAGAATAAAGTCACACGAAGAACGTAGCAATTATCTAAAATGTAATTTTAAAATTGTACGTTCACAAAAATATAGACAAATATATTTAGACAGTCCCTTTTTATCGAAAAATACCTTAAAAACTGTTACGTACGTGTAGAATTTTCTTTATAGGATGTTTCCTAAAAACTATTAATTGAGAAGTACATTTTATAAATAAGTGACACCCGGTTTTTTTTTTTTTTTTTGTTTTAAGCTCTGCGGCTATAACCTTAGAAGGTAAAAACTTAATAGGACATGGTACAGAATTTAGCGCCAAGAGTACCAGTATACAATTATAGGTTTCTCGAAGACAATTTGCGCGGTAAGAAAAGGGGGGAGGGAGGAGAAAAAAGAAAGAACAGAACAGCAATCCTAGACAGTAGTTTCTGCCAACTTTGTAACAAAGAGTTTTCCCAAGCTACGTGTTTCTGAAGGTTAAGGGTGTTGAAGTGCGATAAAATCATAATATTATATTCGTATGAAATAGCGTTAGTTTTGTAGACGATACTTGTGAGTACAGTTTCCTCTTACGAAACAATTTTAGCTTTCATAGTTTTCTCATACCGGTGCGTCAAAGTCAAAATTTGCATGACCTGCTGCCATGCAAATAGCGAAAACCAATTGACTTACGTAAGTGAAATAACTCACAGTGGAATAACACGTCACGGGGTACGTAATAAAACATAAAAAAACATCCCTTTAACTAATTTTATATTTTAAAAAATTATTGGATTTGCGAATATTTTCTGTGCTTCTACGACTTTTTAAAAATTCCAGAACACTACGTTGCGTGATTTTAAATATTTAATTGCATAGCTCATGGGATGTAGATTCACAGTGAATTATTTCATTTAAGTACGTCAGTTGGTTTTCACTATTTGCATGGCAGCGTAACAAACAAATTTTGATTGACGCGCCATTATGAGGAAACTATGAGATCTAAAATTGTTTCCTAAGAGGAAAATGTCCCCCCCCCCCCAAGTATAGCTTACACAACGAACACAATTTCATAAAAATATAAAATTATGATTTTATCGCACTTGAAAACCCTTAAGAGGGAGTGGTACATAATTAAGTGCAAAGTTCTACAATTGAGAGCTCCACGTTTTGAAAGTCAGTATAGAAAGTCTACAAAACAACAACCCCTGATAATTATATTTCCCAACTTTATTAGCAAACATTTACCAGGAATTATACATTTGTTTGGCGTGTCTCATGCACCGCAATTAAATGTACGAGATTGTGGCGTCAGAGATTGTTTAATGCGAGAAACATTTTTGCACAGAAAGTTGGCAGAAACTATTGTCTGGGAGTGTTCTTCTTTTATGTTTGAAAATTAGCTTCAAGAAACCTACAATTCTAAACTGATTCTTTAAGCGCTGAATTATATATCTAGCACTCTTTAAGGCTCCGCATCAACAGCCATATTTGATTACTTTATTTTTCGCTTTGAGTAAATTCCAAGGGAAATGTGAAATTTGTTATTATAGCGTTGCTCCAGCCAAGTAAACATAAAAAAACTTACGCTTCATTAGGTAAATTTGACAAATAAAGTTTTGTAGCATATTTACAAAACGAAATTTTTGAAGAAAACCATGTGAATTTATTAAACAACACAACTATAGTTAATTCTGAAATAATTACAAAACGTTTTGAAATTTATAATCCTTATTTTTACTATCGCTAAATGACAAAAACGAAATGCTGAATTATACGAAATTCTTTTCTACAACTCATTTTTCTTGTAAACGGTGCATTATAGATGCTTGCAGCAAGGGGACTTTTTTGGTTCTTACAATGACAACATAAAATGTTCACAAAACCTGACGGCAAAGAAACTTCAGTCGATAAGAAGGTGGCCAGCCCTATATTTTTCATGAAAGGGTTAAGGTTAAAAGCTCAGTTTTTTACACGTTAAAGAAGTAGAATCTTAATTTAACTGTTAACATTTTTAAACATTTTACCAAGTTACTATTCTTAAACCCAAATTTCAAGGACTAACACCTCCCTTATCATTTACTTGTCTCGAAAGTGTCGCATAATGTCCACTTACGATTTCATGAGCAATCACCTACAGGAGTAGACTATTAATTTCCATACATTCTGTAGAATATATATATATATATATATATATATATATATATATATATATATATACACACACATATATACACACATACACACACGCACATATATTAATGCATGTTTGTATCGTAAGCGTTCCTATAAGAGTAATCCGAATGCGATGAAACTTTCGCAAGCTGCGGCCGCGAAGATTTCAAATAAAATTATATATATGGCAAAACATAGCACAGGATCAGGACTGGGTTGCCGAAAAATGTAGTGGGAAAAATTACTTTTATTTATATTTTACTTTCTGGAAAAATGTATTATTTTAAAAGATACCGAAAGTAGAACTACGTATTTTTACGAATTTGTTAAAATACAAGGTTAAGTACATAGACTGAATTTTTCAAGACTCAAAGAAGGTGTTATTTACAGTCGGTCAATAAAGAAGTACGCTTAAGATAACTCGCGAGAAGATGCCACTGGAGGGGAAGAAACTTATAACTCATTACTGACTTGCATCTTGACCCCCCCCCCCGAGTTACTTTACCAAATATATTACCACAGTATATTGAAAACCACGCTAAGGAAGTAGCGGGCAAAATCCAGAGTTTGATATTAATTCAAAGAAGATGCCGGGCGTATTACCTTGATAGAAGCCATCGCGAGGAGGTAGTGGTCCAGACACCAAGGATGCTGTGTGCGATCTGCTGACTGCAGGGCTGAGTGGAGGGTATTTAAGCAGAACTGACCACGCGGGATGATCCTACCACCTCCCTCCTGAGACTAGTGACCTTCTCCTTGAGCAGGTCAGCGAGAAGACGAGCTGGGAGACGCCCAGGCGGTATCTTCGTCGCCTCCATAGTTGCGACACTCTGCCAGCATACCTGCCCTACTCGCCTTGTCGCGCCCACTTCGCCCGCCTGACCCTGGCTTAACTTAACTACAATGCAGGTTATACGTGGTTCACATCATACACTAATCACTTCCCAGCACTTATAAACATTTAAAAATTGTATGTATTACGGATATATAGGTAGTTCGGGATAAAGTAAGCACTAAAAATTGTACCTTTGAAAAATATCACCAGCCGTTACTGCACATAATTCAACATAACATCTAGTTACCTTACATCTTGTATGGTTGGCAGCGAAGTTACGCAATATAGTTCCGTATATTTTCCCATTTAAATACGACAATACTAGAACAAAGTCAACCGAAATCGACATAAATGTACTTCATGTAATTAACAAACTCTTTTTATCGAACTGTCTCGATTCATACCGACTGCACATTTTATCTTACACGAGCAAACATCAAGTGGCGTGTCCATACAGGTCATATATTTCCCAGCGTCAGCCGTTGCGTGCGGAAAATACGAATTGGCTGAAAATAGAACTTTAGCAGGGCTTTATTGAGTGCTTACTTTATCCCGTACCGCCAATAGAAGTAAAGTTTTTTAGAGTTGGGAAATGTTTACACTAGTTTTTAGTTACAAGGAAGTTTTCTTATTTAAAATAGCAAAGAAGAAGGCATAATAGCTCACGGAAAGTTGTAAGCAGTGACCAGTTTGTCTTGAACAGCCTATATAAAGTCAGCCCAACTTATTGTGGGCGAGATTGGATAGAGATAATTCCCACCCCACGTTATTGTTGTAGGTACTATGCTTCTGTTAAAACAAGGGAAACAAACCAGTCTGGTTGCCAGTATTAACTGGATTATTCCTACAACATCTATACTGGGGGTGTATTCTCTAACTTCACCTCTGCCGATGATCGTCACTTACGACTGTCTCTCGAGAGCAACAGAGATAAAGATATTCACTCGTGACGGTCTTTATGTGTATTCTCTAACACCTCTCTTTACCAGAATCTCTATATATTTGGCAACACTGTAGTCTGTGCACTGAAAACCATCGCACATCTTACTAAATCATAGGCCTATTTCTAATGATTTCAGAGCGTGTTTTCAATTAATAATGACTTAAATTTGGTTTTAAATAATATAAATCTTATTTGTACATCTCTAGAATACCGATTTTAAAAGTTACAGCATCTACTAGCCTCGCGTAGAGAGATAGTGTACCGTTTTTACAAGAGGTAGCAGCACAGAGCAGCGTTAGTGTATCTAAGGCCTAAAGACAGCAGCCAGCGTGCTAAATTGAACGTTGTTTGCATGGGCAGTAAAGGTTCATATAAACAAAATTATAATCTACAAAACGTATTTAATATTTGAGGGAAAATAAGATAACATGTTTCTGTCTCCTTACGAGCAATGTTTCAAAAGGATTTCTTCTCCAACTAGGAGGATTGTAGAACACAAATATGTCGGCCATTTTGATTAATTTTATCTCGTAACAAGACCCTACGACCCTTTATTTTTATAAAATGAGTCACGAGACTCTTTTGAAAGACAGCCACGGCGCCATTTTTAGTTACAGAATACCAATTCTCGTCGTAAAGATAGTTACAAACCGAGTAAATGTCTTTGTATAAAGATAGCACAAGGGCATGAAAAGTTGCAGAATGGGGACGTGAAGAAAGAATAGAGCCACTGGCTGTTTATGAAAAGAAATTTGTACCAACTTGTTTCAGCGTCTTATGTTAACTTCTACAGCTTTGCTCCAGTATCAGTGATTGAGTGAGAGAGACTTTGATCAGCGCTCAACATCTTGGCCTTTAACGACGTTGGGGGGGGGGGGGGGG
>PNEQ01134975.1:0-13141 GCA_003012365.1 Medauroidea extradentata | reverse complement strand
GTGTTCCCACAAGCTATTGGTGACATATTCAAGCTGTCCACAGTGTCATTTTCTATAGTCTATCATTAAGAGCCGAAAGTTTTCGTGAAAAGATTTTTGCCCCGTTGTGTTTCAATGCCTTACGTGCACATATGCAACTCTGCTTCATGGTTATTGGCCGAGTATATTTTTGCAGAGTCGTATTTCATTTGATTGTACCAATCAGAACATATTTAACAGCGACTCCACAAATATGTGATTTGTTGATAGAATCCAAAGAGTCTGGGAGTAAAACAACCAATCACTGACCACAAAGCAGAGACGCAGGAGTGCCATTAGGCTTTGAAACAAAGTGGTGCAAAATTCTTTTCGCGAAAACTTACTGTCTCTACCCATCGTGGTAAGATATTAAAAAATACGTCGGCAGAGGAGATGATTTATCGAGTGTTAATTTGACTCTTTGCTAGGTTTCAACGTACGTTCAACTTTACAAAATCTTACTGTTTCTTGCTTGGACGGGGTCTGTTAGCCTATTTGACTGAGCCAATACGAATCTCGCTGTTGTAATATTTTCTGCCTGTTATTGCTTGCAGACAGCTACGTTGTGTCAGACGTTTATCACCCAGTCATACATGTTGCAAGAAACTGCACTGTTACCAAGGGTAAGTTTGCACAAAATATTTACGCGATATAGCATCATCTCTATAAATCGGAAAGGAAAGTTATAACGAAACTTAACAAGATACAAGATGACCGTGAAGTTCCATCCTTAGGCAAGCTAATTTTACGAGTTTAAAGCAGCCAGTTTTTATTCAAGAATGTATTCCTAGTAAATTATTGAAACGTTATGTAGCACATACCGAAGTGACGCGTCCTTTGAGCAGCCGCGAGCCATCTGCCTCGTCGGCCCTGGAAGACTATCATTGGCGAGCAGCTACAAAGAAGCTCCGATGGAATGCAAGGACAGGAGATACGGAAGTTCTCCGAGCATATTCCCGCAGAGCAAGAGCAACGTCTGCTATGTTTAGTGGCGAAGCGTGGACATGATCTACGGCAGGCAGTATGAGACCCGACTATACACTTTGAGCATGTGGTAGTTGTGTTACTGAGACCTGTGTGTAATACTGAGAATTAGTTCCTCGCCTTACATGCTACTGGCTGAGGAATGTACCTGCCTCTACCAGTCAAATTGTTACACAGGCAGCTGAGAGTTCCATACAGTCACTGCTAATCACTGCTTGCCCTAGAACACTTGAAGCTGGATTCACAACCATCACTTAGCGTACGCGCGTACGTACGTGTAAAAGTAGAAACACCGAGTGTGTATGCTAGCATTCACATCCTCGCGTAGCGTACGTACGTACGTAATAGAGATGATCAACTTTCCACTTCTAACGTACGTACGCTAAGTGGTGGTTGTGAATGCAGCATGTGCAAACGTAAGACTCACTTAAGGGGCCCGCCTCGTGGCACATGTGTTTGTGTGAGTGAGGTATGGTGCTAAGGGCGACGTCGTATGGGCCATACAACGGTGCGTCGCCTCTACGCTTAAGGCGTGCAGTCTTCGCGAAAAAACAAATTTCCTATGGGACTTTAAGTGGTGATCCTATTGTTTTATTTACGAAATCACTTTACTAAAGTCAAATGCGCTGCCCTTAAGTGGTTTCACATGTATTCGGCTAGTATATTTTCCGCTATAGCAGACTGAAAATCCCGTTTTGACCCATTTTGACGTCCCCTAAAAGGGGATTTCTAATACGTGTGTTGTCTTGAAAGGACTTAAGGGCAGTCGTCTGAAGTGTGTGTTCTTTTCGTAGAGAAACGGCGTGAACACACGTGTATTAGTTTCGGTGTAAAACTTTTTCTTCAAACACGCTGCAGTGTGATTTTATGGCAACGAGGCGGGCCCCTTAAATATTAATTTATATTGAGAAATAATTTTTCTCGTAGTCATAAATTATTTAATTCGCTTCGAAAAATATAAGTAAATTACGATCACCTATTACCGACATTTTGTTATGGCATTAACAATTTCCGCGCATGTCTAGATTAAATATTGTTGTGAATCCAATCTCTAATACTTGACGTACGTGCGTGTGTTCATACGTACGTTAAGTGTGGTTGTGAATGCGGTTTTACACTTCGCCACTGGCTATGTGTACCACGAGCGATAAGGTCGTTCACAGTTGATAACATAACAGGAGCACTGGAACATAGGTCGTTCGCACAAGAACTGATCTCTATGTTTTTTTATCTGCTAATTCACAACACCAAAAAAGTGGTTGTACGCGTAGAGATGCTGACATTGGATGTGGTAATATTTCATTTCTTGTGCCAACGTACAGGGCAGCAACCAATCACAGTAAAGAACATTCGTGAATATTCACCATGTTGGTTAAACCTCTAAAAATGTACGAGAACAAATCATGAATAAAAAATTCTAATGTTAAAAACTAAAGTTTCTGTATTGCAAATTATGTTTTGCGCTACGCATATTATAGGGATTTTGTTTATAAATTTCGTTTTATCTCCAGATGCAATTCCCCTTCAAATATGTTTCAATGGAACATTTCAGGTTCGTTGAAAAATTAACTAATTTTGCACAAGGCATCCGGTCGTGCACAGTTTCTGCTGTTATGTTATATGCTCTGTGATTATTAATTTTTTTAAATTGTGAACCAACCTATACTTCCGTTAAGGATAGAGCCATGACCCCCTTGGAAATGGTCCGGGAAAGATATTGCCTGGACATTATACCACGTGATAGTGTATATGCAGTTCAACGAGAGAAGTGGAGGGATTTCTCGAAATAATGAATAAAAAAACATTTGCCAACCAACGAGCGATGCAACAAATAAAATCAGGGGCGTTCTGTGAGTGCCTCAAGTTTTTCATTGCTAAGTACGAACGATAGTATTTACAAGAGCCATATATAACAGCGGTTAAAATAGAAAATGTGTATTTATGTATAAGGTTAAACACTTCAAGTTGTAAACCGGCCTAGAGCTGAATCTTGTAGTGCATAAATAAATAAAAAAATAAAATAAAAAAATAAATAAAATAGTTTATGCTGTTTTTGCGAGTTTAATTTTTTTAAATCCCGAAAGGGAGTAGATTTCGCAAAACCGTTACATAGAAATGTTTGTATTATGTAGCCTAATATTTTAAAACATAAGTTTCTCACTAAATTTTGCTAATTATCGACTTAAATACATTTTGTAAAGTCAATAATGAGTCAACATTATTAACACTTACGTTTAAAAACAAACATGATACGTAGTACAAATAATTCCCAAAATGTCTATGTAACGGTTTTTCGATGTGTGCTCACTTTCAGAATTTAAAAAAATTGAACTTACCAAAGCAGCATTAATAAGCACCCTGGCCTTGGGGCATTGCCTACCAGCACGCAGGATGCTCAGAAATGACAGAGCTGTAAGAGCGAACTTGAAGTGTGTATCACACTGCACAACGAACCTAGAGCATGGTTCCCGCCGATCCAGTTTTACTATGTCACTTCAAGCGGTGGCTACATCGTTTTATTGCTGGCAAGTCTGTAGCACAGTTCAGAGCACGTTTATATAAGAGTTTCGCATATATCCTGTTAGTGCATTTTGAAGTACGGCAGTCTGAAAGGCCGATTTTATTTCGAAGCCAGGGTTATTAAAGAGCACGGTGTCTTGATAATGCAATCCCGTCTTTGTCCGAAGTGTTTTCTTTTCGTACATTGGTACAATAGGTGCATGTGGAACAGTTACCCTAAAAAATATATATCCCAGTTACATTACAATGCATTTGAAACGTGTGGCATACGGCGCCCGTAAGACTATTTTAACAGGCACGAACCACCAATATATGTGGCTGTAGCTTCTGAACACAATTTTTTAGAACGATGGAATGTATACCTTGTATTTGTAAGTCATATGGAAATATTCATGTCAGAAAACTGCGAAACGATAGAACTTCGGCACGACATTCAAAAGTGCTAATTTAAACGATAACAACTTACATGTCTACAGGATGTTATCAGTACAGCGGTTACAAACTCTTATGAGAGATAAGAGTACACCCACACGATAGCAATGCATGGTTGGAAACACATTCCTGCGACACAAGACACTAGAACTAACGAGGAGAAAACATGTTTATTATTCTTAACACAGCAAAATTGCTGGGAAGACTTAGACTGGTGATGATCGATGTCTCTTTATGTTCTCTTTTCTTAGTTTTTAGTAAACATGTTTTCTCCTCTTGTTCGTGTCCTTTCTTTCTTGTGTTTTGTGTCGTCACTACGGCGCCAGGAAAGTGTTTCAACCATTTGTATTGTCATAGTCTGGGCGTACTCTATCTCTCCTGAAAGTTTGTAACCGCTGTACTGATACACCCTGTATACGTACTTGGTATGCGAAGTCTCTGCACAATATTGGTGACAAAAAACGGAAGGAAGGACTTCTACACAAGTATTCTCCCTCCGTTCCGAGAAAAAAACCTCGAACATCATCTCCAAACTACTTCCTTACAGCTACTGACTTTAGTAGGTGAGAACAAATGTATGGAGTTATGCAGAACGGAACCAATCCACAAACTAATTTATTTTGAGATAATCATTCCTAGTAGAAGAAGAAGGTACGAAGTACATCCTAGAAAAAAAAAACAAGTATTAAATCACAATATTTGAATAAAAAGGAGAGGCTAGAAAAAGTGGTTTCTACAAGGTTTATATGGACACAGTAGACTCTGACCTTCAATATCTCAGCTCCAGTAATTTGTGGGTTGGTTCCCTTCTGCAGAACTCCATCCAAATTTGCACCACCATCTTCTTTCAATGCCTTATGCGTAGGGACATGCAAAATTCGCGTTATTTTCTGACAGCTGACTAGACTCCAAGTGACTATAGTCTCGTTCGACGTCTCCTGCTGGTCGATATTGACGTGACTTGCCGCGGAGAATGCGTACACTGTAGAGGGGCCAATCTATGTAAAGACATAACCCACGTAAATGACAACACATACAAGTCCGTGGCCAATTGAATAGCAGATTATACTCTGTTTTGTATAGGAAAGTGAAGTTTAGTCTGCTACCAAATTATAACGCGAATTTTGCATGTCTCTACTTATGCGCACATGTGGAGTTCTGGTTCACGACCAGTAGAGACCGGAAATATTCGCGGGCTCGCCGACCTGTAGGCTAGCCTGCAAGAATATATGTGAACTGAAGCAGACAGAAGATGCTCATTAGCTGCTTGCTGTTAAAGTAATATATGTCTGTATTAATTACATTTGCATTGTTGGCCAGTTACGAAAATTACACAAACTTACAGTTGTAGGAATTCAAGCATGTGCCCAAGAGAAATCGCGAATTTTTCAGGCCTCTGATGATCAGTGATTGTTAGAGATGGCGGACAATGAGAATCTTTGCTACCAGTAGATGCTCCGAAACATTATAGCGTTCTGCAACTTACGTTGTTGGACGGATAGTTATGTGGCACATTCTAGCTGTTTACACACTAATCACAGACGTTCAGCTGTAGAGCACACGAATCAGCATTGGCCCAGTCAAATAGGAACACACCAATAACAAAATAATAAAATCGGAAATTAATAAATTATATTGAAGTCTAGCATACAGTCAACTTCTCCCGCGATCAATCGCCATCTCTAGTGATTATAAGTTTTTAAGACCTCGCTCTTTAGTTTCGCAGTGGTTTCGAAAACATTTTTTTGAACGCAAATTAATACATGTATCAAAAATTCACTCTGACTGTTTTAACACTTACATATCATCGTTTGTATCTGAAATTTTCTGTTGCAATACACCGAACGGATTTTTAAATTTTTGCCCCTGAAATAGCACAAATTTTGTCGTCAAAATAAGCCAAAATTAGGCAAAATAACTATTGCTAGCAAACGGTACATTATAAAAAAAAACCGCTCTGGCAAAATTGTGTATCGTATGACTGCGCACAGTCTCAAAATTTTTCAAAGCATTTGATTAAAAAAATATTCACGTTGTTTGCAATTGTTTGAAATAAATGAAAGATCGATGGCCTTAACTCTCAAACGTATGGTGTCGCAGCAACATTATTCTACTTGGCATAGTCAAATGAGCAACGTCCTGGCACACAGCCACAGTACCAATGACTAGAGACATGCAAAATTCGCGTCATCATTTGGTAGCAAACTAAACTTCACTTTCCTATACATAACAGAGCATAATATGCGGTTCAATTGGCCACGAACTTTTATGTGTTGTGTGAGTACGTGTGTTACGTCTCTACAGAGATTGGCCTCTCTACCGTGTAAGTATTCTCCGCGGCGAGTCACGAAAATATCTACCAGCGGGAGACGTCCAACGAGCCTATAGTCACTTGGAGTCTAGTCAGCTGTCAGAAAATAACGCGAATTTTGCATGTCTCTACCAATGACTAGAGGTGATGGTTAGAGGACGGATTATTTCGCGTGATGATTCTAGGTCAGGTTGAACGTCAATAACGTATACTTCACTCCTCCTCCTGCGATTAGACGAGAGCGGTTTTAACACACATTTGACGACTGCAAGCCAGTTATAAATAAGGAAACAAGTCGTGGGGACATCACGCGATACACGTTTGTACTGTTACAAGCCAATGGATGTTCGGCTTCAGCCGGTACACGTATAGAACTGAGAAGTCTAGGCTGTTGCCAGATGAACACGCGAAATACTCGTGCCTCTAGTAATGGTTCATTGCGGGAAAACATGACTGTTTGTTGGGTTTCAACGCACGTTCAACTTACTAGATTACTGGAATCCACTCCCACGTGGAGCTGTTACCCTATTTGACTGAGCCAATAATAATCACGCTATTGTAATAGTTGATGCCTGTTACAGGTCCGTAGACAGCTACTTTGTCGCAAAACATTTTCGCGAGATACCATCATCTCTACGAATGGCGCAGAGATACAGACGTGCACGTAAAGCAATTAAACAAGTTGATGCAACATTATTTTCAATGCTGTACACGCATGGTAGAACTTTAACAAAATACTGGCTCTTGGTAATCAACTGCTACCGAAAATAAAAGAAAAAAAACATACCATTAATTGCGTAAGTTCTTCCTGGGTGAGAGTTAAGGGAACCTTTGACAAGTACGCAACTTAACATTTTATAATAAACATCACACTGAAGATAATTATGTTTGGCATAATTTAGTTTCCTTGTTTAACTCTCCACGGCACGGAGAGTTTAATGCGCGCACTCACTATTTGCAGCAAAGGTGAAAAGTATTTTTTGTCAGAAAAATAAAAGCTACTTGAATTGAAATAATACAACCGTGTTTAGTATATTTGCGAAGGGAATCATCATCGGAGGTCTAACGTTAAAAACGTATAACAAAATAAATATAGGAATTCGTTTTTCAAAATAGTAGTTTATAACTTGTAGATACTGAAAAGGCACGAACCTATAGATGTTCTACTATACGAGGTTTGCTCAAATAAGTTTCTTAGTATGATAATGAAAGACTGGATGGGGATATTACAAAAATAAAGGTTGGACTTCAATCAGTTAGTAGAGGGCATTATTTTTTTTTGGAAGTAATAATTTTTTACTATACGCTTCTAGACATTTAACAAAGCCGCAAACACAATTTTATTTTGGACTGGCGTTTGCGTTATTTATAGTCTAAGTTGACGGAGGATACTTGGGGCAACTAGGCGAAGGTGATTCACCATTGTCTTCTGTAAGGTTGAGGGTGAAGAGACAAACACACAGTACAGAACCTAAGGCGGCAGCATTAAATTTGCACATCCCTGGCCAGAATCGAACTCAGGACCCTTAGACCATCGGCCAAGAGCTTTAACCACCGAGTCAAGTGGTCGGACTACCAATACAATAAAATAGTCATATGTTAGACGACTAGACGTAAAAAAAAAACAGCCACAAAATACTTCCGAACTACTATCCTTCAAATTACAATCTCTACATAAAAACAAAAAGTGCATTTTTAGCCCGAAGTGTTGCAAGTTATGAAAGCTAGACAATTTAAGGATGGCAATATTTCCCCTTCGGGAAATGAAATTATGTATGCAAATAACAAGTATCGTAAAAAAAAATAACTGGGAAAATTAAGTACCGTAACTTAGTTAAGGCCATGAACTTTCATTTATTTCAAACAAATAAAAAAACCTGGAATATTATTTAACCAAATGTTTGAAAATTGTGTACAGTTATAAGATACACAATTTTGTCAGAGCGTATTTGTACATAATTTACCGTTTGATAGAAAAAAATACTTTGCTTCATTTTGGCTTATTTTGACAACAAAATGTGTGATATTTCTGGGGCAAAAATCTAAAAATCCGTTCGGTGTATTGCAACAAAAAAATTAAGATACAAACTATGATATATAAGTAGGGACTGGAAAATTTTGCGAATTCAATAACCTGTAGGCTAGAATCCATTGTACTTATGCATACTCAAGCCCTGTCTATTCGTTCATTGTCGGTTGTTCTACAGAGTAGCAGCTAGTGGGCAATTTGTCGGGGCTTGAGTATGTATAGGACAATGGATTCTAGCCTGCAGATGATTGAATTCGTGAAAATTTTCTGTCCATATATATGTGTTAAAAACGCAAGGTGAATTTTAAAAATATTTTCGAAACTACTGCAAAACTAAAGAGCAAGGCCTCAAACGCCTCGAAAGCCGTCAACATCACCTCTAATACAACGGAACGGAAGAGATTTTGATCAGCACCTAACGTCGAGGTCTTTAGCGCTGATGAGGGATGACACGAGGCATGTAGCACCGCCCGAATGAATAAGCGGGGGAAACGGGAGATACACGAGAAAACCCCGACCAGCGGCATCGGCCGGCACGATTCCCACGTGCGAGAATGCAGAGACCCCCCCCCCGGGAATCGAACCCGAATCGCCATGATAAGGGGTGAACGCTCTAGCCACTGTGCCAACCGCACCCATGTGTAAATGAACAGAACATTATAAAACTCGAACCAGATCATTTGGCAAGTAGAGCATCAACGAGAACTTTTTGGAATCAATATAAGCAAATTGATAACGAAATTCCATTTTAAGTGCTTGTTCCCGAGTTTTTTTCAGACTGGTGCCATTAACTCAAATATTTTTTAACCAAGAGTTTTGAAAAAAAAAAATTGAGTCAATGTGCAATCACGCGATGCATAATACTGTGGACGCGTTTTTAAAAATAATGTGCCATTCGTTAGCAAAAAAAAAAAAACCTTAATTTTTGCTTATTTTCACGACGAAAAACGTGGTACTTTGGGTAATGAAATCTAAAAAACCGTTCAGTATAATTCTACAAAAAAATTCAGCTGCAAATTATATAATATAAGTGTCAAAACTGTGCAGCGAAATTTTGATATGAGTATTAGGTAGCAATAAAAAAATATTTCCGAAATCACTGCAAAACTCCGTAACAAGGCCTTAAGGCGGCCACCTAGTGTGTTTGTGAGGCGAAAATCAATGAGGTGCTACGAGCGACGTCGGCCGGCATATATATAGTAATATCGCCTTTACGCCAAAAGTCGTATAGGCACGCGCTGTGTTCCCGCCGCGCCGTAACGTTTTTACTGTGGGACTTCAAGTGACTTGTATTTTATTGAACCCATTGTTACAGCATAGTCCAATGTAAATGTATACCTCGTTTTTTGATGAATCCTATACATATATGTTGAGAAACAACCGTCTGAAAAAGCCGATTTAAGCCACGTTCGAGGGTTTTAAAATAATGCTTCCAAAGTGAGTGGTTTCTTAAAAGTCATGTTCACAAGCAGTGTGAAGTGTGTTTTCTTTTCGCATATAAGCACAGTGGACGCACGTTTACTGGTCTCTAAGGAGCAAAAACCGTTAATTCAGAAGAAGTTGCATGCAGTTACAGCGTCAGCCAGGTGGCCGACTTGACTCGTGACGTTCAAAGATGTTAGAAGGTCCAGATGGAGCATGTGGCAGGGAGTATAACCAAACAAACGCTTGACGTGGTTGGTACCAATACGGCCGACTAATAAAAAAGTTTAGGAAATATTAGTTAGGAGGTGTGTAAACAGGGCTAAACTTTAGAGTTTTCAACCTAAAACATCAATTAAGGAGCATAACACATTAATTTACCATAAAAAAACCTGTCTGGTGTGTACTTTTGAGGTTAAAGCAGTATGGCGGCTGGCAAATTTGGTGACTACCTCTCCCCCCTCTTGGCTTCACTCCCCTTAGCCCTCATTCAGACCTTATGCTACCACCGTGGTGACGTCAGTGTTCGCTTAGAATGTTTAGGTAAAGTCCAATCGACGTAGGCTCAGTGTCTGTACAAAGACAACCTATATCGTCTTAGCATATAAGGCTACTTGCTGTGCAGCTCTGAATTTATCTGTACACGTCCAGCAGATGAGTTAGTGAAAGCCTTGTACCGATTAACTGGTGTGAAAATACGCCGATAAATCAAAGCGCAATCCTAACCTTTATCTTCTTTTTTTTTTCCGGGCATCGCAGATCACATGCAGCCTTGTTTTCAATAAACAACTCCACACACTCGGGGTCGGGTAAAGGTCAAAGGTCACACGCTGCCGTCTTCGCTCGCACTGTGCGCGCGTGTTTAAGGAATGCGGAGACTTGCCTTAAATTAAAGCAATGCTCGACCTCGACGGCTGGTGGAGGAGGAAGATGTTGTGGTGGAGGACGGAGGGCAGTCTTCACCAAAGTCCTCGCCCACAGAGTTGACTCCCGGAACTCATATGTAAATGTGATAGGGTGCCGCCCGCCCCTGTTTTCATCCTTGAAGTGGTCACGGATATGTTAACTACAGCGTTTGAAGCAATGGCAGTTTGTAAGAATGTACGGGGATAAGCCATTGTTAATGGTAGTGAGTTATCACTGGCAATGTTGACTGTAATGTTGAAATCACAAAAGCGCGACGGGTACGACGCGAATAAAACAACTCATCAGCCGATTAGCGTCGAGGCAAACGCGCTGACGCCAGAGAAGCATCGACGCTGATTGGCAGACATCTTTTGCTATTCGCGTCGCGCCCTTCGCTTCAAGGTAACGTATTCATATAAGATGCTTTACTTTCGTTTCTGACGAGGCTTTCATTGACTGGGCCAATGGTAATACTGGTGAGCTACGATTGAACGTCTGTGATTCGTCTGTAATACAGCTAAACCGACTCACATAACCAATCATATAAGGCGCAGGAGGACGCTACACTGCAATTGGAAAATACACTGTCAGAAAATATTCTCGCTGTTTTCCACCATCTCTAGCCATTGTTGAAGTTATTTTTTTGTTAATATGAACTTGTAATATCTGACGTTTACGGGAAAAAAAAAACCGCTGGTTCGTAAAGAGTTCAGGGGCGTCATTTGGGATCACAAAAAAGGGGGGGGGGTAGGGGGAATGCCCCTCCTGGATTTTGAATTTTAAGTACATAAATATATATTTTTTTGTTTTTAAATTTAAAAATAATGCTAAATTAAGCACATAAAACTGAAGTTTTATTATACAAGTATCTAATTCATGCATGCTTAATTAATAAAAAAGATGTAAAAAGGTCACTGTCGCTGGAAAACACAATATTGCCCCCCCCCCCTAGAAAAACCTGAAATGACACCCCTGAAAGAGTTACCGTCACACACGAGAATTATTATTTACTAAATTTTAATAAATAATGTAATATGCAAATGGGCCTTATTTCCAGAATTTTCAGCGTACTTTGAAATATGACGACTAAAATGCAGAAGTAAATAAGTGATGTTTTAATAGACCGTATTGTTTGCATTTCAACATGAACAGTAGTTGCAGATAAACCACGTCAATGTCTCAGGAATTGTTGCAGATTATTTATGATATGCCTGCCATGTGAAATGCGCCCTGCCAGTACAACACACGCAGTTGTACAACTAGTGATACTCATTTAGCTAGGGACCTACTGTACATTATATGCTTCAAATGATGTAAGAAATACACCATGTGTACGGCAGTAACTCCTAGTGAAGCATTCTGTATACATAGGAACAATCAGACAGCTAAACCTATGACAGCACACAAAATAAATCACAGAGAAATATAGTACCTACAACGACGAAACACGAAAACTTGATTAACTTCTCACAATGTAGCGAGGAAGATAAGAAAAGACTAAAATTTTTAAATACAGTAAAAGAAAAAGTCAGAAATGAAAACAAAGCCATAAGTACTACAGAAAGACAAAATTTTACATGTAAAACGGTGGAAAGCCTATCCACCAACAACTCGGAGAGCACAACAGTTTCAACTAACGAGATATGCTACATTTTGGGAACTGGGTACTTGAGGTAAAGTAAGCTCTTTGAAGCCCTGGGGGTCTATGCTGTAACTATTTCAGTCCATTATAATACTATCTTCATACAAAGACTGTAACTAGGCAACTATCTTTACGACGAGAATTCGTACTCTGCAACTATCAAATGAGCCGTCACTGTCTTCCGAATGTCTCGTGATTCTCTATGTAAAAGATCGGGTTTTAGGGTGTTGTTACGAGAGTAAGTTCACAAACATGGCCGACATAATTAAGTTGTATTCTACGACCATCCTCATTGGAGAGCAAATCATATTGAAATGTTGCTTGGAAGGAGACAGAAATGAAATGTAATAAGTGTTGTAAACTATATCTCTGTGTATATTAACTTTGACTGTCGACCAGACGACAATATAAATACAACACACCAATCAAGGTGACGCAACAGCAACACGTCAGACTCGCGTTCTGGAGTACCAGAGTTCGATCCCCGGTTCCGGCGATCCTGATTTCGGTTTTCCATTGTTTCCCGAAAACGCTCCAGGCGAATGTTGGGTTGATTCCTTAACAAAGGCCATGGCCGACTCCTCTCCCCGCTGCTATCGTTGTACCAAGTTGTGTGTCGCCGTCTATAACGACCTCGTCGACGAGACGTAAAACCCACTTACATTAAATACAACACGCGTGCTGCTATCTATTGGACTAAGTTACTAACATATTGCTAGAGCTGCTATCTATTGGACTAAGTTACTAACATATTGCTAGAGCTGCTATCTATTGGACTAAGTTACTAACATATTGCTAGAGCTGCTATCTATTGGACTAAGTTACTAACATATTGCTAGAGCTGCTATCTATTGGACTAAGTTACTAACATATTGCT
>PNEQ01134974.1:35366-120540 GCA_003012365.1 Medauroidea extradentata | reverse complement strand
CAGGAGTAATTGTGTGCATAACTAATTGTGTTGTGAGAGTTCTAGTTGATTACTGTTTTGTGTATTTCGTAGCTTTGTGAGCTATTAAATCCAGTACTTAATTTAACTCTTTTATTTGTAATTATAAGACCTCTATCCCAAAGAACTCATGGGAATTGCCCACATATAAAGTTTGTGCTCTCAAACTTGTAACAATAAGAATGTTATTAAAACATGTTTCTATATCCATATAAAGAGCACTGTCGATAGGTAACAATGTAAAAATATGATAGCGTTGACATTTTCACACATCGCAACTTCTCCCAATATAATTGTATTCATATTGTAAACAGTATTCTCCAAACTAATTCTGTATTACCTATTCGTATTTTCTTTTCCAATTTCCGTATGTATTGTAGTAAACACGTTTCTTTCACTATAACTGGTTTATTTAGAACTAACGAGGTTATGCCTAGCCTCATCCATTTGAGTACTAAATAATTGTTGAAATTATATAGTCCTAGACGTGTCTATGCATTTGTGAACGTTAAAATACAAACTTAGCATGCGTGTCTTGTTAAAAATAATTTTCCCTTGTAATTTTTATTTTAAAGTAGATATTTTTTCCTACAAAAAATGTTACATAAATTTTCCGAAGCTACGTTTGCAGAACGGTTCTCAAATATCTAGTAACGTTAAAATTACAAGCTCATACTATCCCTTTTTTATATAAAGTATTTACTTCATTGACAATTGTAACAGCAGCATGAACTAACCTTCAAGCATTATGTAATCATAAGCATTCTAAACGGACAGTTTTCGTGCGCACAAATTTTAATCAATTTTGTAGTTTATCCAAAAAGATTGTTAAATTTTTTCTTTTAAATTTTATTTTCCGCATAACAAAATCGTTTACTACACTCTCTCCATGCGGCTTTATTCCGCTCCAATGAATAATATGGGATATATTAAACAATTTATTACATGTCTGTATTAAATAGTTCGTCGTGTTCAGTACTGGTTTTATATACATTAATTTAAGCCTTAATTTGTCCACACGAGCCCTTAGAAATGATAATATATTAGTTTCCATTGCCACGCATACGAAAAATAAGTTTTATCAGCATTCCGGCCGTCTGCAAGGCGCGACAGTGCTGCTCCTAGCGTTGCTTTGCATCTCCCAGAGGCACCGGCTCTGCTCATCTCACTCACTTCTAGCTGTCCAACATTGCTAATAGACTGATTGTGTGTGTGGGTTCGGAAAAGGGGGGGGGGGTAATTGGTGTTTACGGAAACTACTTCGGATCCACTCGATAGCGAGTAAATCGGTGGGAAACGTTATACCGGCCCTCAGGATCTCAATGTTCAACTCATCCCGGCGCCGGATCCACGTAGATTATCGTACTCGGAAGCAGGGTAGATAGCAGTCAGCAGACGATACGAAGAAAGCGCGCGTAAAAAGTAACACACACTCCCGCGTGTGTACATATAGGAAACACATGTAGTAAGGTGGTTTTAGTACATGTTCACGGAAAATACGATGTCAGATCGTAGTACTTTTGTTGAACAAGACATCTGGAGCAGTTAATGAAGTAAAAATGTCGCCAGAGTACGTAATGCAGGTTTGGAATTATTAGTACACAACTTTAATGCTACGTGTGTGTACTATACCAGCACAAAAGGATATTCTGCACTGGTTTTATCTGGTCTAATAGCATATATCTGCCAAGTCGGCGACTTGAAATTACCCCTTCTGCACATTTTGCTATATTTTTTTAAAAAGGCCGCCTAGATACTACTCTAGATTTACGACCTTTCGTTAAGAGTGCGCGTTGGATAAATACTCTAAAAACATAAATTGATTTCTACGCTTTTTTCGAAGCCAAAATGTTTGTTGATAAAGTTGGTATATATTATTTAGGATTGTGTTGTTGGTTTTCCATGTTGAACTTCAAAACGGTGTATATTTGGTGTGTAGTTTTCAGCTTTTATGTATGTAGTTGATCGTGAATGTGTTCTAGAGTAGTATGACAGTGATGTGCACGCTGTACTAGTACGACAGTGATAGCAGTGTGTGGCGAGGAAGATACTCACTGCGCTGTCACCTCGTGTGTGCAGATATCGCGTGTTCAGGGGTTTCAGCCCCGCGCTGCAACGTGGCAAATATCCCCCCACACCCCTCACCGCACGACTAGTCTCGCTTACATGTGCAGCTACAGTAGCTGCAGCCTTGTGTAGGCCGCAGAGAAGCTTACCCCGTTACGAAAATATTATAGGCAGCTGCTAGGCGTGCTTAAATGATGTCTGCTTAGCAATAGCGTTGAAATAACTTTATAGTGTCTCATAGATGCGAGTGGTCCGCGAGAAGACTTCACACCAACAGGGGTCTCAACAGGTCCATATTTACCCTAAAAGTTCCTATTTTTGAGCTTGGTTCCTAAAACTCCTCCCCCTTTTTTCACGAATGGTCCCAAAGTCCTTTTGTTAATCAATTAAAATTTTCCAGATAAATACATATAAAATAGCAAAAAAATATTTGTTACCTAGTTATGACACTAAGCGTTCACCACATTCTATAACAGTTTATCTTAGTCTTAAAGTTAAAACTGCCATATACATAGAAATGTATGTCATTATGACATAATACTCTGAAGTCTTACCACAAATCTAAACATTATAAACACATTTTTTTTTGCTTCTGTGATAGTCGCATTGCTACTTTCTTGTCTTTCGATGTTTTGGCAGTAGTTGCAACAGCTACCATCTTAAGTTAACGATGAAGACGGCAAATTTTTACACTCTCAAACCTTCATGTAGTAATGTGCTCGGTATTCAAAATACTTTTCTTTCTTTCCTAGTGCTCAGTGTTGTTAAGTGAATACTGGACACACCTTTACTTACAATATTTTTCACAAAATGTTTGAATTCTGCATATCTGGCCTGTTGGTTGAGCATTTTTCATACTGGTCCCTATTTTTAACTTGGGTCCTTTATTCGGTAGCTACTTTAAACACACGTGGTCACTAATATTTTTGCTTGGAGTAGTTGAGACCCCTGCAACAGGGACTTGGGCCTAGAGGCCAGGTGAGCCGTGATGAGCGTCATGACCACTTCCTCCGCACTCTTGACTTCTTACGAGCAAAGTCTGTTCCCCTAGGAGCCTTCTCTCAAGGTCTTAAATTGTGAGCAATTTGTCGTATTAGTAGGTAGCTTAGTTTCACGTCAGCCTCTCGAGTACTAGGTTGACAGTTGACATCGCAGCAGTTCTGTTGCTATATCGTAAACTTTGGTTTTGAAACTATTAGTACGACTTAGGATAATGTATGTTTTATAAGAACTCTTACTTTGTGCTTGCATTACGAAGGACTTGGGTTTGATTCCCGGCTCCGATCATCCTTATTTAGATCTTCCGTTGTTTCTCGAAGTTGATCCAGGCACATATTGGCGAGGTTCCTTACGTTGGGAAATACACATTTCCCTCACGGTTTCTGTACTACAACCTGTGTCGGGGAAGGGCGGTGGAGTGGTTAGTGAGAATTATATATTTAACACCGACCACAGTTTTAAACCGGGGAGGGGGCCCTTCCCCGGTATATTTGAATTTAAAGATGAAAAAGTGCATATCAGCAGTTTTTTGTAACGAATATTCTGACGAATATTCTACTATTAAAAATATACTTGTAATGTTCTTAAATGTTCTTTAAAAACTTGAGTGTTAAGGGTAGGAGTGGTGTTTTACAACCCCTATCACCTCCCCCGTTGTCTTGTCTGCAATTACCTCGCTCCGTTACTGTTCCGCTGTTTGAGCGATGTGCCGTGTAGCAGTGGTCTCAACTCCAACCTTGCTACGAACTGCGGTGATAGAGCAGTCACACCTCTCGCCTCCCGTCAAGGCGATCCGGGTTCGATTCCCGGCGGGGTCGGTCCCGGATTTTGGCTTGTGGGAATCGACCCGGACAATGACGTTGGTCGGCTGGTTTTCTCGGGGATCTCCAAGTTTCTCCCGCCCTTTCATTCCGGCGCTGCTCCACTCTCACCTGTCACCCCTCACCAGCGCTGAAGACCGATGTTGAGGGCTGACTGATATCTCACTCACTCCAACCTTGCTTAGAGCCATAAAGTGGGGTTACAATGCTAAAAGTAAATTAATTCGGAATGTTTCAGTTCCAAAGATAACAAAAATATTCGTGAAAAATCTGGAACAACTACTGCCCTGCGAGAAACTCGCATTAATAATTGACGTTGACATTGATTCTGCATGACATGTCTGGGTCTGTAAGCTTAAGGCGACCGCCTTTCGAACTACGCGCAGCGTGTTCGGAGTTAAGTTTTTTCTCAGAGATCAGTAAACGTACGTCTACAATGCTTATCTACGAAAAGAAAAACTTCAGACTACTTGTGCATGTGCACATTGGAGGCATTATTTTATGGCCCATAAACTTTACCAAAATCAGATTTTTCACGTGGCCGTTTCTCAAAATATATGGAACAGATTTGTTCGAAATTGATGTCTAAAAACATTGGACTTTTCTGCAGTGACGTGTTCAATAACATGACGGCCACCACGCGCTTCAAATGCGCTGTCAAGTGCGGCGAAATACGGAGTTATTCTACATACGCCTAATGTTGCTAATGTACGAAACGAAAGACTTCGGCAAAGGACGAAATGCCATTATTAGACACAATGCAAATTAATAACAATGCGTTAAAATGGATCAGCTGTAATGTTACACGCCACCTCATCGCTTGGCTCGCTGTAGAGATGCGGCATGTGATCTATGCGCATGTCGACGGCGTACTAACAAATGAAGGAAGGAGCCAGTGAGTGTACAGGCGGTGGAGGTAACGCTAGGAGAGGCGGGTAGTGCGTGCAAGCGGCACAATGCGACACACACACACTCGCGGATGATAGTGTTATCGCGACCACAGAGCCTAGCACTGTAGTGACGACGCCATACAGCAGGCTCGTTGTCTGCCCGACACCTCGCCGCCTACAGTACATTACTCTTACTACTCATACCTCTCATTCAACACTGTCATTAGTATACATCATTGATTTTCGCGGCCGTCTCTCGAGTCCTTACCTTGAGGGATCAGGGATGCTACATCATATCACCATCAAATTTCCTTTCCTTTCCCAGGTTTTCAAGACGAAAATTAAGAACTTCTGACGTTTTGCAACCCGTATGAAGGCTGCAAGTTTCAGCTGGGTTCTTATTGATCACTAGTCTGGTACAGTCCGCGCCGTTTAAGTTGGCGGCTGGCGAGTGGGAACTGTCGAAGAGAGGATAGGCATTCATTACTACTTCAGTTTTCTATTTGAATGCCTTATGTACTTGGGGTCGATGTTTTCATTCCGGAGTATGCTGTGCCTTGACTTAGTACTCGGATTCATGAAATGCCCCCGCATTTCCTAAAGCCGCCAACTAAATGACGCGTATTGTAGCTCCAACATCTACATACTGTATTACAGTACTAACATTGTTTACTATCAGCTCGTTGAGCAATCTGAAATAAAAACTGACCAGACTTCCAATATTTGCTGGACCTAGAAGACAGAAATTCTGAGGGAGGATTCCCCTCGGGACCATTGGAAAGTATTTCGAAATACGGCTCCTGAAGGCGAGAAAACGAGTCCTTTTTGTTTTCGGTTAGCCCAACGATATCTATCGAACCAGTTAAGAAATCGAGGTGTTGCCTACTTCGGAATAATGCTTACGTAAATACCTAGAAAATTACGTTAGTTATGCAGGCTGGAATAACTTATCACGGAGAAAACTTCCAACGTTTGTACATTTTTCAAGACTGTATCAAACCAGTACAACCGCCTAGACGGGCGTTACCATTCTGTGATTCTGTCGAAACCTAATGTGTTACGTTCTCTTGACGGACCTATTAAGTATATTTTCTTCATTTGTATATAGTTATTCTCTTTATTTAAATATTTCTGCAGACAAAGTGGTGTGGTTCAAATATTATGCGCGGGTGGACTGTTAGTTCGCAATAAGTTAACCAGGCTTTTTTTTTTTTACAAAACATAGTATTTTTGGAGTTAAATCAGTATTAAAAAAACAGAATTAGCTAGAGTCGTAAAATCACGTAATAAGTGTGCTGATTTTTTTAATTTTAATTTTTTAATTACACAATCTGAGTATATAAATATATAGTGAGATGGTTCAGCAGTTTAGCGTATAAAGTCGTGACACGATTCAACAGTTAATACACGAAGATCACAGCAACACGACAAAATGCAACTGAACACAGCTGTGTTGATAACAGCGCGTATGTTATTGTTGCGTGTAAATAAACAGCGAGGAAAAGCAAACGGAGGTCAGCACACACACATCCACCTCGCCCTAATGAATTATCTGTAGGGCGGAAGTGCCCTAGGTTGTCATAAAAACGCCGGTGAATGAACAACACTGGCGATAGCTATAAATGTCTCCGCCTTCCTGCAACAAGAAGACTTTCCGAGCTGCGGCCTGGGTTTACGACAGTCCCTAGATAACCTCGACAGGTTCTCCCATGCCTCTCAACTGTCGGTGTTGTGAACACAGTAGGTTCAAGTAGGCGTGGTATTACTAAACATTCTGTCTTATCTAAATATATAACAATTGTCTGCTTCGTCTGTAACGTATTGCGTTCATGTACCAGTCATGTGCTTGCCGTGAAACTATGTGATGAGTTGTGCGCGCGTCTGCGACAGATTCCGACAACAAAATTTATACGTATATATAAAATAGCAAAACGAGACAGCGGGCAACAAGAGCACACAAAACATTTAAAGCAAAAAAGTGGTTTCTAAAACGGTTATTAATAATCCTTGTGAAATGTTAATTTTCAGAAAATTCCTGTTCCAGCTTATTTAAATATAATTAAAAATAAGTTACTGTAGTTTACGTGTTATGTTACTATTAGTACTGATGCCATTGTTCATATTGATTTAAAGAACCAAAATTGATGTAAAAAACTTTTTAATTTGCAAATTAGTATGTGACAAGTTATTGAGAATGTACACATATTTTTGCCAATTACTTTAATACTATTTAAATACTTCTATTGAATTTTTGCACGGCTCAGAGGCATTAACTTCAAAACTACGCGAACAAAAGCCAGTACACGAATATAATTTTGCTCCAGTAGAATGTCATTACGACAGTTACTTGGCCCGAGGCATCTTGGTTGGCGGCGACAAACGCCCACTTAATGCGTACATCAGATTAAAAAGGCTGTTAGCTACTTCCAAAGATCTGTAACCAAACAGCGAACCAATCAAACATATTGGTCTACGTGTGCATTACAGAAATAAAAACTTTTCGTCATTCACTTTGCTCTTTGGAACAATTAAAAATACACGTTTGTGTTTTGTTGGTATTGATCATTCATACGGTCTGGTTCCAATTCGTAGTCCAGTATCATTCAACGGGCGTATCCTAGAATTTCTTAGTTGCCCAAGTAGGTTGCAAAATAACAATAATAAATTATACGTCTATTTGGTGCGTTTAAGCGGTTTTTGCCCTTATAATTCCACCGAACCTGTAACAATGTACATTGATACAAATTAAAATGTATATAACTAAGGCAAAGTTGTACTAAATTGAATAGTATTAATAAAACATAAAGGTAGTATGTGATACATAAAACAATATACTGTCAAGGATTCAACACATGAAGTTGCCTAGCAAATTGAACCGGTACAAAATTCGCTTAACTAACGGAAATATAGTACTAGCTAGGATAAACTACATATGAAGACAGTGCGCGTCGCTCACTTGGTGCCATGCAAGTTTGAGCCTATTATTAACGTTTAAATAAATTACACAGAAACGGTTAGTGATTGTTACAGTTGAAATAGTGTACTAGAAAAGAGTCATAATAGCAATGAAGAGATTAGTCAACACGAGGTAAGCAGTCACTAAATTCAGCTCGACTGGAACACGGACCAAGTATGCTAGTAAGCCATGACGAACTGTGGGACGCGGTTATAACGTGGTTCAGTAGGCAGGTAGGTGGCGGTTTCTTTGCACAGTGTATATGAAAGCTGGTGCACATGTACTAGCGTCTCAATACTCGAGGTGTTTATGCTTTCATCAGACACGTATATTTTGACATTACAAGCATTATGTAATTCATTCCCGTTTTTGAACAGTCTATCGGACGTTGAAAATAAAAAAAAATATATGTTTAAAGGGATTAACACAGTTTAGTGCAGTAGGACTTAGTATTTTACCTCCAAGTTTAAACCGAAATCATAAGCAACTGAGTTACTGCTGCTTACAGCAGTAGAAACATAAGTTTAACCAATCACATTAAATATCTGTATTACTCATGCCGCCAATCATATTCACTCGATAGCCATCATCTTGCTTTAACCTACGAAACACAAAGACGTGGTGTTTGTAAGGGAAATAAATGTAATTCAATCATAGTAATGGTTATATTGATTATTGATGTATTAGATGCTTTGTCATAGCCTCTGGCATAATCAACGTTGCCAAAATGTAACATTTAAAGAATGTTTCCATTGCCTGAACTTAGGGTAAGCTCACGTGACAATTGTGTACGCTGGAAATGCTCCTGCTCAAGTTGTTGATTGTGTCAGTGAATGTTTTGGTAAAGATAGAGAATAGTGAGGCTCGGTATGTAAACTAGCCAGACAGGACAGGGCAGGGCATAGCCTGGTAGAGGCGGAGGGCGGAGGTATTGATCAGTGTGCGAGCACTACCCTGCTGAGGCACGGCGGAGAGGGTGGGGTGTTGCCATGACGACGGGTCCGCATTCAGCCTCTAGAAGAGAGGGGGAGTGGGGGCCATGCAGTAGTCATGGAGACTGCAGAGTGCTGGCCGGAGTCTGCACAAGTCTAGCGACAAACCCCCCCTCCCTCTTCCTATCTCTCACACTGCAACCTTCGTACACATACCAGCCACATACACTGTCAACTCAACACTTCCATCTATATAGCCGATATTATTAACTACAAGTGGGCAGGTATTAACTAGCTAAGAAGACATATATTACCTGAACTTACAATGAATACAAATACACCCATAACAACAAATCGAACAAACTCTTAACTGAGATTCTAGTACTGTATCGGCAAGTCAGTGAATCGGAACACGAATTATTCATGAACATAAATGACTTTTTTTGCGTTATAAAGCATACATTTATATTTATATCGTAATTCATTCACGTGTAACTGTATAAACATATATTTGTCGCCATGTGTTGAAGACAATAAAATGTCTAGTGTTAGTTGACCACACTACTATAGAGTATGCGTTACAAAAAACAAAATAATGTGTGTGTTAAATATGTCCAATAGAAGGTGTTCAACAGAAACTAAAAACGTTATCGGAGCACGTCAAGAAGAAATACTAGTTATACAGGGTGTTCTGGGAGTAGAAGTCAATAAAGATGTGGGTGATAGAGGGGCCCAAGACCTACCAAATAAACCAAACTTGTGTAGTCAGATATGCAACCGTCTAAAAGTTATGAACTTTCAATGAAAATTTAGCTATACGCTACCGTGAGCTGAGCATTTACTGATAGTGGGAAATGTAATGGTCCATGTGGAACGAGTATGGCCAATGAATTAGTAAAAACTAGTATTTAAAATTAACAAACGTCGATACAGTAAATGTGAAAACATAACGTAATACAGAAGATTCACACAATGTAAAGTTAGCCATTAGGTTGAAAATAGCATGTTAGTAAATAATTAAATGAACTTTATTGAAATAAAAATATTAGACAATGTTCGAAATTATTAAAATGAGCTTTGAATGTAATGTTTAATTTGTAAGGCTAAAATTAAACGTTAATAAATGCGGTAATAGTTATTTCATTAAATAAAATTGATATTATCGAAATGGAAAGTTAATACGAACTAATTACATCACCAGACACCCTTACGTAGTTGCTGTTTCATATTCACAGCAGCCGCAGTTACGTAGAGGCTAGTGCGCTCGCCTCCCATCATAGCGACCTGGGTGTAATTCTTGATAGCCTCACAGGCAAATCATCTGCGTGTGGGAATATGTCTTAGTGCATGAGAAAGGCTGGAAGGGGAAGGAGGTGTCCTTTCATTTACGCCTGTTTTCCATTTCACACTCACATTATTCAACATAATTGGGGGAGGGGGTGAACGTGATGGTATAACGGCCTTTTAACAACGAGGAAAGAGCCGATGAAGATGACATGAAGTTGACAACACAACAAACATGTCCGGGTACAGATGCGAACCGGGGACCTCTCGCACCACAGACAGACGCTGTACTGTCTGCGCTACGAGGGCCGGCCCCTTCATCTGCTTACAAGATATCGCTGTCAAGAGCTGCACAAATCGCTCCGTTACATTCCTTTCCTTCGTATCAAGACCTTGCATTGTTTGGAGACTAGAAAATACGTGTTGGGGCGTCATATGATCTGTTGTAAGACATGTTGATTGTACACAACTGTACACTCCAGGTGTACAGCATGTGGACAAATAGTCTGTATGTAAAGATGTGGTATTGTTAATAAAATGCAGAAAATTTGCCTTTCAGGCTTGTCGGGAATTACTCAGTTCGTTATGATTGGAGGCGAGTGCACTAGCTAGCATCTACGTAACCACGGTCACTGAGAATATGAAGCAGCAACTACGTAAGGGTGTCTGGTGATGTAGTTAGTTCGTCTTAACTTTCCATTTCGATAATATCAATTTTATTTAATGATGTAACTATTTATTAATAACGTTTAATTTTAGCCTTACAAATTACACATTACATTCAAAACACATTTCAATAATTTCGAACATTGTCTTCAAATAGTAATTTTATTTTAATAAAGTTACATTTAATTATTTACTAACATAATTTCAACCTTATAGCTGATTTTACATTGTGGGAATTTTCTGCATTACGTTATGATTCTCATTTACTGCATCGACTTTTGTTAATTTAAAATACTGGTTTTTACTAGTTAATTGGCCATACTATGGGTCAGTTTTCGCAATAGCGGCTGATCATTTATGTGACACATTGATACTTTACCTTGTGCAAACTAGAGGCATATTTCAGAAACAAGCACACAACTTTTGTAAAAGTGATTATTTTACTCCACGAAGCTGTACTCTGTGACGTGAAATTTATTTTTAAATGTGACTACACTAATAACCTACGGTGTGTACAAATTTAATTATACGTGGACCATTACTTTTTCCACCACCACCAAATGCTCAGCTCAAGGTAGAGTGTAACAACATTTTCTTTAAAAATTCATAACTTTTAGACACTTGCGAATCGGACAACACAAGTTTGGTTTATTTGGTAGGTCTTGGGCCCCTCTATCACCCACCTTTATTGACGTCTACTCCCAGAACACCCTGTATAAACACTGCACTAGTGTTAGAACGACTATTGTAGGCGATACTCGCCACGCTATGTCCAGGACCCTGTGACAATTTAAGAGGTTGTAGACAACTTTCCTTTTTATTGTTTATTTGGTTCGAGTTCGGAGCTAGTTACACAAACTGTACAAAAGACAGGTTTTGATTTTGGTTAGGGTCGGTCATATGACACAAGGCCGGAGGGTGGGAAGACTTTATTTCATAACGTTCATTTAGTACCCGAACAATTTAATGTTGGCTCAATTGCTATATGTTTCGCAGTGTTACAGAGACGGGCATTAAAAATATAAGTTACCAGTATAGACGCAAACTTAAGTCTAGGTCTATAAACACAACCAACATTTATTACGCAGTCTCTTATATATGTGTGCATATGTATTTCCGGTAGACTCGACTGCTGAACGCCCAAAAAACCTGTTCAGTTTGTGTGTAACCTACAACAAAAACCAAAATTGAATAAATTTGACAAACGCTAGACCACTTGATTCCTAGCCCCCCCCCCTTCCCATGGATTTTACCACTCTGCCCTTTCCCTTTGTTAGTGCCGAAGTGTCCGGGCCTGCGGCAAGACGGTATTCCTCGAAATGATAAACTTTCTTATACGAAACGAACATCCTTACCGTGTAGCAAGTAAAATGAACAGAAATACATATGAAATGTGGAAGAAAATAATGGTATGGCCGCAGTGTAGTAATTAATGTTGGACGAGGGGATGACACAAGCACGCTACATCTGGAACACTGGTGCGATGCCACCAAGTGGGCAGTGTCAGGAGGTGGACACAATAGGAATGCTAGGGCCACTAATTTGAAGGGCATCATGCACCGACAACATTACGAAGTAATCATTATGTGTAATATAAATACAATGTTTGGTGGTTTATGATATTAGTGTCAAACGTTTATTGCATAAATATTAGGCATTTATTAATTTATTGTAATTGAAAATGTCAATTACTATAAATTAACTTTTCGGTTAAGTTGTCTACCATGAGACGCGCGACCTCGTGACTGCTCTGACTGCTCGTGATGGCTACGAATCGTAAATTGTTTTGGTGTTTGAGGAAGTATTCGGCTGAAATTTTACAATAATGGGGAAGATCAGGAGGTACCTCTGTTCTACAAATAATTGTGATTCTGTTTATTCACGTGCAGAAGGGGACGTGCAAATGTTCTACTTTCCCGAAGATTTGAACAGGTTAGATAACGTCTTTGTGTAGCCAACCTGTAAACTAAAAGTTATTTTCCGAAGTTGCCGGTGAATGATGCCCCTTTTTTAGCGGCTCGTTGGTTAACATGGCCGAGTCCACTCTTGAATACTTTACTTCCTCTATGGACAATGTTACACAAGTTCTCGCAGCAGATAACTTTGTCTGTGGCGGACAAAGCGACCACCAAGGATGGCGCCTACTGGAAGGTGCTAGTCACGTGACACACAGATAGGGCGCGCAGCAGACGTTCAATACCCTGCTGCTATGTTCACTCAACTTCGGCGAGAACACAATGTTGCTGGTAGCCACCACATTAAGGCGACCGCCTGGTGAAGGGTGTGTTTGTGTGAGGCGGAAAATAGATGAGGCGCCACGAGCGATGTTGGCCGGCACATGTATTGTGATATCGCCTCTACGGCCAAAGTCGTAAAGCGCGCGCAGTGTTCCCGCCGTAACATTTTTACTGTGGGACTTTTAAGGGCGCCGTCTACTAGAATCGTGAAGAGGCGCGCAGACCTTTTTAACAATCCTGATTTCATTCGAAAACCATTCAACATGTTGTCACGCGGTTAGGCTACGAAAAGCATTTAAGGATCTTAGTACAGGTATATAATATTGCCATTAACTGTTATCGTTCCTAATAAGTATTTTTTTGAGTGTGGAAGTGACCGAATCGGGACTTTGACGCTGATTTTTATGTAAGAGTAATCATTTACACGATATTCTGAATATTATAGACCTGTAGAGCGACTCTTTCCCTTTCGTCGCGTAAGATAAAACGATAGTGTTGTCGCTGAAAGTCCCATAGTAAAAACGGTTCAGCGGGAAGCTTGCACGCTAGTTCAGCACTTGGCTCGTTGAGGCGACGCGGCATTTGATGCGCGCTTCAAGGTGGACCTTACTGCTGCGTCGCTTTTGAGCCTCTCACGCGCGGGTAGACGGCGCCCTTAAGGTGCGACCTTATCAGTTTATTGAACTCGTCACTGTGGCAAAGTCCAGTGTACTTGTAGACCTCAATCCCGAACAAATCCTGCACATATATCTTGAGAGACAACGGCGTAATCCGATTTTGGCTAAGTTTGAAGGCTTTAAAATAATGCTTCCAATGTTGGTAGTGTCTTGAAAGTCACATTCACAAGTAGCCTGAGGTGTGTTTTGTTTTCATAGATAAGTATTGTGGACGCATGTTTACTGGTCTGAGAAAAACAGTAACTCCGAACACACTGCACTTGCACACAGTTCGAGCGCCTTCAAGGTGACGCCATACCACGCAGTCTTACAATATAATACCCGTATTACATTTCAAGCGGTAGAACTAGATCTAGCATACATGTCACACGTTATAGGTGATTCGGAATAAAGTGAACACTCAAAAAAGCCCTGATTAATTTCTATTTTCTTCCAGTTTATATCTTTCCGCTGCGTGTAAACAACAAAACTGCCACGTGCTTTTATTTACATAGGCTTGTACAATGTTTACATTTACATCACACTGCTCCGGTAAATGCTATCTACAACATCTACTCATTAAATGCACGGGTGCTGAATATATGCTATACCCAGTAGTAATCTTATTTATAAATACCTGCGAGTAAACATCTTATAACGCTGGTTTCTCTATGTTTACTCTAACGGCGCTATTACGGTTATGAATCTCGTAAATGCATGCACAGTATATTCGAATTTTCAAATTAAAACCGCCACTAAAAAAACACACGACACACGAAACTCAAGAATTCAAGTTCCGTTCAGCGTACTACAATGGACGACGACGCACGTAAAGAGAAACAATAAGTAACGTATTTTCTTAATGTGTGAAGCAGGAAATAAAATGCTGTTTGTATTTCCAAATACTCAGGCTGGCGATCATAAAACAAAACAACTTACGTTACCTACTAATGACTTCACATAATTTAGCAATTCGTAAACAGTCACCTATATTACTTACACTTTGAATGTGTTTATCAGAAACCCATATTTATTACACAACGTACAAACAAACTGAATGACGCAATTCGCTTCCGAGCGAAGCGGCGTAACCTTACTCTGATGCCATCTGTCGGTGGAGTTTTAAACTACCTCTGTGGCGCGAAGCATTAGCGGCGTGTCACCGGTGTGTGCCAACGACAATCGGCTTGGTTGCATCGCTTTGTGCTGCCGCTAATTAAATAAAATTATACAGTCGGTTGGTATGTCAATACGAACTTAAATAAATATTTTAAAGTATATTAAATACAGAGAAGTCGTTTGCATTTGATGTTTCACTAATGCTGTATTCAAATAAGAAAATACACGGAACTACATGAAATTATTCGCTACCAACCATACAAACAATAATGTAACTGTTGTTAATGTTGACTTATATGCAATAACGGCTAGTGATTTTTTTCAAAGGTTAAATCTTTAGTGCTCACTTATTCCGGTCATGCCACTGTATAAGTGTAACTGCCAGGAAGTATTCTACTTCTGCGAGAGTACTTACAAAGCTAGATGCCATGTCCATGTTGAAAACATGACTAATTAGATCTGAGCACGAATTTGCTACCAATGCAACACAGGTGTACCTTCGTACAGTCTGGTTGTGCTGCAGAGGCATCACACACATGGCACGAGGCCACGTGATAGGTGCATATTTACATCCATTGTGTACCTATCAAATGTTTAGGCTCTAGTACATTTACTTGGTTCGCGCATACGCAGCTAAAACAACGTGCTGTATTCAGTTAGAAGGTACATGTAACAATCTATCAATACAAGACGGAGGAGACTGTTTCCTTAAGCACATGCTGCTGGTTTTGCAATAATTCTTAAGCTTAAACAAGTATATACAATCTGTTTGACAGTTTTGTTTAAAACTGATCTTGCCGTTTTCCAAGACAAATACGGTATCGACTAAGTCAAACAAAATATTCGTTAACTATACAATTAGCTAAAACTGTAGTATTTGCTGTCTTAATAAGAAATATCAAACGTGGAGAAAACCATTTTAAAACAAAAGTACCAAAACGCACCACGAGAATCCTGGGTTGAATTTGAGACGAAAATATTAAGAGGCAAAATTTTGTACGATGGCACTTTATGAGCAATGTGGGAACATAGAATTGTATGTGGTCCCCTCTTGCGCGCCACGTCTCATGTTAAGCTGGATTCACAACCACCACTTAGCGAAGTAGAAAGTTATCAACTCTACTACGTACGTACGCTACGCGAGAGTATGAATGCTAGCATGTACAATCGGTGTTTCTACTTTAACGCGTGCGTACGTACGTAGTAGATTTGATAACTTTCTACTACGTACGTACGCTAAGTGGTGGTTGTGAATTCAGCGCGTGCACACGTAAGATAAAATTAAATATTAACTTATACTGTCTTGTCTTAAATTATTTAATTCCCTACGAGAAATAAACACAAATTACGATAATCTATTACCGACATTTTGTAGTGAAACAAACATGTTCCGCGCATGTGTAGATTAAATTCTGTTGTGAATCCAATCTCTAATACTTACGTACGTGCGTGTATTCGTACGTACAATGTTGTTGTGAATCCGGCTTTGTTGTTCTGATCTGCGTCTTGTAGGCGCGGGTTAAAATTCCAAACATGATTGAAGTTCTTTGGACGTAACATTCAGAAAATAATACCTGGGCGTGGAGAGCAAGAGAGGACTTTATCTGTGTAGTGTTACCATATATGTACATGTAAATGTCCAACATTTTCGTCTCCAATTTAGGCCAGGATTCGCGTGTTCCTCTGGTTGTTACAGGACATCTGTATAGTCGTGTAGCAGTACATGCAGCGGTAATATTGAAGTGTTCTGGCGCCCAGTGCCACAAAGTACTGTGTATTCCTGATCTAATATCTAGGGCACGTCGAACACAGCGTACATTCTGGTACCTATATTGTTCCACGGACGATGGTTGGTACTCCACAGTAAATTGACAGTGCTTCCTGTGGACCGCAGTACACACGTAAATATACTCACCCGGACGAGACAGTGCGTGCATAGTAAGTTTTTAAAACCTTTACTTGAGATAGGAAGTGTCGCCATTTTGAAATTATGTATTTCTAGCCATTCTTCTGTAAACTGAACTTTGCGAGAGCGTACAATTAATAATGGTAGACTGTCTGACATAGGTGAGAAAGTTATGCAACTGCACTTGAAACTTAAAAGTAATTAGGCCTAATAAGCGTTTTATTTCGGGTAGACTAATAGGTGGAATCGTGAATACTGACTTCAATATTTATGTTTTAACGTAGTCAATATTTATGTTGTAACGTAGGTAGTCAGAATTTTGTTAATGGAACTGAATTACATTTTATCTTAACCCGTCGAACTGAACTAAACGAAGACAAAGTGATTGGGATAATAATATGGTTTAAGTACAAGAAAATAACGTGATAGTTGAGTCAATACGTATACAAAAGAATGATCTAGTGCACCAGTGAGATGAAACACTAAATCTATATTGAAAGGTAACGTATAAACATAATATTGCCAACTTGTTGGGCTGTAGAGTGCAGCCTGGCACGGCACTATACTGCAGCGTGCTATAAGATGGTCACATCACACAGCTCTAGTGGACTGTGGTAGAAGCAGATGGTCGGTGTGAGAGTTGTTTACTTGGCGGCAGTGGAGCGTGTAGAATGTACTGCCTGCCCTGCTGGTAACAAAGACCTCGCTGCCAGCTAGCACCCCCATGGGACCTGACCCACCCTCCTATAACGGTACCAACACCCTCACTAGTCTCTGGTCACTTCTCTCTAGCAAGAGCTGCCAACCTCGCCATACCTGCTTGTCTGCACACTAGCTACTCTGCCGCTTCGTTACCAACACATTTCATGCAAGGGGAACTAACTTGTTCAAGCTACATCCTGTTAGTGATTATAGACCTGCGAATGTCGTGTTATTAACAGATAGTCCGGGCTCTACGTTTGTGTTGCCAGTGTTAAAGGAGTAAAAATCCAGTGTTCCACATGCAAAAGTCTCATTTCAGCACAAAAAATCCCACGCTGGAAAAAAAATTCTCACACAGAATCATTTTTTAAACTGACGGTTAATTTAAACACCATATTGCATGGGTTATTTATCAGCGCCGTGGGCTCCTAGCCATTGGAAGGGATACCCATGGCAAGAAATACATTTAAATAGTTTAAGAGTGCGTAGAAGATAAATAAACGCTGAAAACATCAATTGGTTTCTACGCTTTTTTCGAAGCCAATATGGATAAAATACTCAACGACAATCCTAGACAATGGTATTTGCCAACTTTGAGTAAATATTTATCCAGAATTACTAATTCGTTACTCGTGATCTCTTGCGCCGCAGTTAAATGCACGAGGTTCCGGCGTCAGAGATTGTGCCTCAGAAGTTCGTAACATTGGAAACTATTTTGTTTAAAACGCTGGCTAAAACTATTGTCTAGGATTGCTATTGTTCAATTTTCGCAGATTGGCTTCGAGGAACCTACAGCTTTTAGTGTTGAATTATGTACCACGCCCTCTTAAATGAACAAATCTTTAAATAACTCGCAAAAACACACACGCATACAAAAACACTTAAACGTACATAGTTTAGGCAACAGTGCTAAAAACATTTATCTGATGCTATGAAGCTCATAATTTATCAAACAGGGTTGTGAATAAAAGTCCCGTGACATTATTTACCATAAGAATCCCTTTGTCCCATATTTATTATATTTAAAAAGTCCCATGAAATGGGACAAATCCCACGATGTGGCAAAACTGACTCACGTTGCTTCGTGCCCCATCTACGGTTAGCAGACATTCAGAATACATAGACATTTTCAGACTGCTGTACTTAAAAATGTACTTAACGAGATGTATGTGAAACTGAGCTTGAGACATGCACTGAACTTTGCCACACACTTCCACCAATAAAAGTATGTTTACCGCCTAGTGTCCCGTAGTGAAAACTGTTCGGCGGGAACCTTGCACGTTAGTTCAGCGCTCTACTCTTTGAGGCGATGTGTCAATGTGGCATTTGAAGTGCGTTTATGCATGCTTAAAAATAGTTTACTTTAGACTTGTACAAGAAAGACGAGGAAAGATAGAACTGAATCCAACCCGCATTATTAGCGTAAGTCGTTCTATGCTAGCCACTAGTATGCTCGGTGATCTATAAGCTGTTTAGGAACTGCCAACATGATAGCGTAAATTACTATCAGAGAGTCAGAAATGCAAGTTTAGTAGCGAAACTTTAATCTTGCTTACCCGTTGACGGAAACCAGTTTGAGACAGTCATATCAGAGCTCGCGAACATGGCTGACTGGATTCTTACAGCTGTCCGAACATAAAGCTCGGATATGATTGGTTGCATGGACACTGTGGGCATGTAGTGGTTGCCTGGTCTAGCAAACCACGTGTGTGTGGCTGGTAAGTAGGGCTTCCTACGAGATGACGTTAGGAAGCCATGCTGCTGACTGAGCCACACGTAGTACAGATGTGGACATTCGACTTTCAATGTCCTAAAATGAGGAGAAAAAATTGGACAGAAAACCTGATAGTTTATTCGAAGTAGCGTGGAAGAAAATAGTGTTAGTGTATTGAACGCCGTAATTATAGTAGTTTAATCGTGCTATTATTGCATTTGATATACGTGAAATTATGTCAATTAAAAAAAATAACTAAGCTGCATGTTCTTGAATTCCGCAGAATGTTACATTAGTATACGAAGTTGACAACACTGAAGGGTAAGACGGGTTACGTGGATTGCCATATTCCTACAGCATTTTGAAATCTAGGAATCTGGCTAGGAACACTTGTTTGGAGATGTAACCTTTGTCATGAATTTTGACTCCCTAGTTTTGGACTGAAGGAAATATTTATCATGTGCTTATAATGTGTACACAATCCTAAAATTTTTACATGATATTCATATTTACTATGCAAACTGTTTCGTATAACTTCAGTTGTACATGTTTGTTAAGACAGCCAACATTTTTACTTTTAAAATAAATCCGACGTGTAGGATATTAAACCATATGCTATAAAGTTGGTTTTTCATTGCTACACATTACATAATATTCACAGTAATTGCACATAAACAGCTGTCAGAATTTACTGAAGTTACATGTAACGGTATACAGAGCATATTTCTTCAGCATTTTTTGTTAGAATCTTGAAACATTAAATGAGAAGAGGTACATGGTGCGGCAACATAACTTACTTTATTAACACGGCAATGAAACTCATCATATGAAGCAGGAAGTTTGTTTTAATTTGTATAACATAGGCACATATCTAACGACTGGTTTAACACCGCTACGAAAATCAAATCGGGTAGGTGACGTCCCTCATAGTCGATAAACTAAGATTTCTGGCGTTTCTCGTAACACTTACCAGCATAGCAGCGGCAATTTTTGTTCGTATGTGACCTTCAGAGCATGAAGAGCCCTTCGACGGGTTGACATAAACGCGGGATTTCAAGTAACCCCACGTAAAATCCCGAGGGTCCAAATAGGGGGAGCGGGCTGGCCACCCAGTCTACCCTTTGAGAGGGGCGCTCCGAGAAGTGTGTTTCTTTAAACAGCCATCGATGTTCTTGAAGTTAGGGCCTATGCCCAGTTTTATTTGAACCAAATGTCGTCGAAGTCATCAAGACGTAAAAAAAAAGAAAAAAAAATCATCCTCGACGGCAGACGCGCGATGCATGAAGGCGACTGACAGCGGTGGGGAACTAAACTTTACTACACCCAAGCCTCTCGAAGGCGACCACCGTCGCAGTCAAATTCCCGCATGTTGTACCGAGGCCGTGCAGTCAGGAGACTGGGAACCGAAGTTGCCATAACTCGTAGAGTGTCTCGAACAAGTGCGCCCCCGCCTGACTAGTGGCTAGACATTGTACTGGCAGTGCGCGTGTATCTGCTTCAGCTGGGCTCTGGACCCGTATTTTAACAGTACGTGGTGGATAAAAAATATTCGACGCCAATAGGGATAAAATGCGAAACTAAAAGTCCAGATAATGGCATTTGCCAACTTTATAAGTAAATATTTATCCAGAATTACTCATTCTTTACGCGTGACCTCTTGCGCCGCCGGTAAATGCGCTAGGTTCCGGCGTCGGAGACAGTGCCTCAGAAGTTCCTATTACTGCAAACAATTTTGTTCAAAACGTTGGCTAAAACTATAGTCTAAGATTGCTGTTGATTTTCGCAAATTGGCTTCAAGAAGCCTACAATTATAGATTGGTGCTTTTAGCGTTGAATTATGTACCACGTGGCACAGACCTGAGCAAACGTCTGTTGGACACATATTTTAAGCTACAGTTGGGCGTGTTCTCGTCTGGGAGGGCACACTGAGGGGTGGAAACCAAGGGGTGATATTAACCTGAGGGGAGTATCTGGGAGTGTAGAAGATAAAGAGAACAAATTACGAAAACACTGTTCGGTTTTAGTCTGTTTCCACACAAAATAAACGTTACTAAAGGGTTTTAATACATATATGTATTACAAAAAGATGAGCAAGTTATCCGGCCTCTAGGCGGCATCAATAGCTGCCAAGTAGTAGTCGTCTTCGCCTTTGACGCGTGGGAACAGCGTCCCGCGCTTGACGAGAAGCATATCGCCTCTATTCGCAGTGCGTCAAACTGGCGTGCAAGGTTTCCCTTGCAAGTCTTTTTCCTAAGCGGTGACCACATCCTTTTGTTTTAGAATAGTATGAAGTAAAGACCAACGCATGCCTCTCTCGTTGCACTTTAATAATTCAGGTAATATTTTCGGAGTTACAGCAGTTTAAAAAACCCGTTTTAGCCAGTTTGAGAGGCCCGAAAATCATGTTTCTAACAAGCGTGCTGAATTTTTGAAAACCTAGGAGCATAGTTTAGGGTTTTTTTCGTACGTAAACATTATATAAGTTAAGCGGTTTCGCGTGAAAAATAATACGCGTCACGTGCTGCAACACCGTCCATGCGCCAGTCGAAGACTCCTCTTAAGAGGGCGTGGTACATAATTCAACGCTGAAAGGTTTAATCTAAAACTGTAGGTTTCTTGAAGCCAATTTGCAAAAATTAAACAATAGCAATCATAGACAATAGTTTTAGCCAACGTTTTAAACAAAATTGTTTCCAGTGTTACAAACTTCTGAGGCACAAACTCTGACGCCGGAACCTCGTGCATTTAACCGCGGCGCAAGAGATCACGCGTAACGAATTAGTAATTCTGTATAAATATTTACTCAAAGTTGGCATATACCATTAACTAGGATTGTCATCGAGTATTTTATCCATATTGGCTTTGAAAAAAATCGTAGCAATCATTTGATGTTTTCAGCGTTTATTTATCTACTACGAATTCTTTAGTGACAGTCCTTCGTAATTTTTTTTTCTTATTTTCTCCAATCGAAAAAGAGCATTCCTGCCCCGGTATTACAGCCGTAATGGCGCGCATTTCAAAAAAGGATGTTGCCCCATCATGTATATAATGTTCTTAAACTTGGTAAAAATATGCGTGGTAACCGATTTAATATTTTTTCTTGGTCGTGGCACTAAACCGCTAATTTTAACAATCGCATTGTGTACTGTACTTACACATTTATATTGCAACGAATGCTTATTCGTGTTGAAGGTAATCTGCTGAAAGTCAGTGACAGTGGAATTGGCGCTTCAAAACATAGGAATGTACGGGACTTGACCCACTGCGTCTGACATGCAAGTGGATTGAGCAAGATGACCAGAGGTCGACGTGGTTCAATCCACGTACCTGCTAGACGCCGTAGTCTGTCTATACACACACTTCTGCAGTACAATCACTTACAAAAGTCGTGCACATGTATTTCCGAAGTGATTGTTGTACAGAAGCAATGTTTGATGTAATCTGAGGCAGGTTGAATTATTTGTGGCCCAGCATGTGTGTTTACAAAGAAAATATGTAAATGCGAAATTACGTTCTTGTAGAATATTGTATCAATAAAATATGTTTTCGTGGAAAAGTAGTTTTATTCTCCAGTACAGATGCCACCTCGAAAAAAAACTTATAATTTGCGGTACAGGTTACATTGACGGCATTTGTGGTCAACTTGAGTTCTTCTCAGTTGTAAAGGAGCATTTACTCCGACTACCTTAGTTTATTAATTTTCTCGCTAATTTATATTTCAGTGCATGTACACATTTTTTTTGCGTAGATAAAATCTTTACAAATTTTCTGTTGAGTGTTTCAACTTCAATATGTTGGTTATTTTGTATCTGGAAACAACTTAACAATAGCGAGCGACTGTGGTGGTCATGATGTAGGGAAGTCTCGTAGGTGTGCGCGTAGAGGCGATGGTGCAAGTGCTAGGCGAGGGACAGTCGACCTTACAACCTGCACGCTTCCAGGTGCTGATCGTTCGTTCTCTAGAAAGTTCTGCGCTTGCCGAAAGTCTAAAATATTGAACTACATCTGGGGGCCTATTCTGTATCTTTCTCAGTCTCCTACACTTTATACAAAGACAGTTACTGGGCAACTATCTTTACGACGAGAATTCGTATTCTAAAACTAAAAATGCCGCCGTGGCTGTCTTTCAGAAGTTTTGCGACTCCTATGTTTACGAGACAGTTCATGGAAATAAGACATATTAAAGTTGTTCTACGTATATCCTCGTTGGCGAATAAATACGGTTGAGACAGTTCATGGAAATAAGACATATTAAAGTTGTTCTACGTATATCCTCGTTGGCGAATAAATACGGTTGAAATGTTGCTTAGGAGAAACAAATATACTATCGTACTGTTTCATGTGATCAATTCCGTGAATTATATATTTGTGTTGCCGGCGCAAACAAATTCAATAGGTACAACACGCGTGCTATCTCTTGGCCGGAGATACTAACATAGTGTACTGCTTGGAAGAGATAGCAGGACTGTTACTATCTTTCTACTAGACTGAGATGTTATAACTTTAAAAATCGTAATTATAAATAGGAACAAATACAATTTAATAAATTTAAAGCTAAAATTAGTAATTATGCAATTAGTAACTCTAAACACATTGTAAAAAGTGAGAAAATATTTAGTAAGATGTATGAAGGTTTTCAGAGCACACCCTGCAGTGTTATCGAGCATATGGAAGTTCTAGTAGAGGTGTTAACGTATCTGTATAGTTGTCGCTCTCGGACAATCTCGGATGACAACCAGAGGTGGAGTTGGACATCCCTACAAGATATTGTAGCCTACTTGACCCGATATGATTGAGCGCCGAAGACAAATCCCAGTTTTAGTAGATGTTTATGTACGCGCACACTGTTGTTTCAGAAAACATTTTGAATGTGTAGTGTACTGCCTAAAGTAAGTTAGCATCGCTGTATGAAAGTACAGACTTGGCCGAGCCAATCGCATGCAGTTGTCGATTGTACCAAGTACATGTTTGGCCAACCCCTGCCATCAGCGCGGTGCTGCATGCGGCGTATTGATTGGCTGTACGCCCCCTCAGGGGTGACCACATCTCAGGCTGGCTGGTAGGGTAGCCACTCCTAGGCGGGCTGTACACATTGTGACAGTTATTACATTCGCTTAACTCGCCCCGAAATGTTTCTAGAGGTGATGAACTCTTGTATTCAGCTGTAATGAGTTTGGTGTCTTCCCGTGACATTCCGCCTTGTCAGAAGTATTTTCTTCTCGTGCAATATCGTACTGGACATAGGCGGAATAGTTTTGTTTAAATAAGTACGTATTTCCCTTGCATTACAACGCATTTGAAAGTTCGTGGTAGGCGGTGAAACGGCAGCCGTAGATAATTAGTTTCAAACCATGCTAAGAAATATTCATCAAGGTATTGTTGATTACGGCACTATCGTGAGCCGATACTATCCAACAATATGTTCGCGACACTGTTTTCACGTGAAATCGCTGCGGCAAAATGTTAAGACAATCATCTTGACATGAACAGATTCCTAGGATTGGCTTGTGTACATTTTTTTAGACTTGCAAAATTCCGTTGACATGAACAATAGTTAACTTAAGTGGCCTAGCCTGCTTTAAAGAAGCACGTCCTTCCGTATTGATACTGGAATGTTAAGAATGCGTGGTAGATAAATAAACGCTGAAAACATCAATCGAAATCTACACTTTTTCGAAGCCAATATGGATAAAATACTCAATGACAATCCTATATAATGGTATTCGCCAACTTTGGTATTCGCCAACTTTATAAGTAAATTATTTATCCAGAATTACTAATTCGTTACGCGTGATCTCTTGCGCCGCAGTTAAATGCACGAGGTTCCGGCGTCAAGATTGTGCCTCAGAAGTTCGTAACATTCGAAACTAGTTCGTTTAAAACGTTGGCTATAACTATTGTCTAGGATTGCTATTGTTTAATTTTAGGAAATTGACTTCAAGAAACCTACAGTTATATATCAATGCTTTTAACGTTGAATTATGTACCACGCCCTCTTAAAGGTAGGTCGATATAAAATTCGAGATAAAGCAAAGCACAATTTAAATGAAAACTATGCAACGCCTAGCGACAAGGTACAAACAAAATAATCTTGAAGCGTAATATTGGCATGGACAAATTGTCAGCGGTTTCCCTGACTCTTAATTGATAAGAATGAATAATTTCCTATATGAGAGGAGCTTGCGTAGCGGAGTCGTAATGCTAGTCATGGTAGCCAAGAGACCCTCCCTCCTTTCTGTATTTAAACATTTTAATATTGCATTTCACCATTTGTATGTAGCTACGAATAAAAATTACATTAAAGATAGTTTTAATGAAATATTCCATGTTTAGTATTATGGTTGCTTCATATGCAGCTTCATATGCAGCTTAAAATGTACCCGAGAGGAACCCCGGGCTGGCGAATTATTAGTCCTTCATAATAAACACGTACCGAGGGCCATAGTTGTAGCTGGAGTATGTGTTGAAGACGGCAACTAGCAGTGTGGCTGTGTTAATAATAGCGACGCCCTGGGTATGCCGAGACAGTTTACTGAGTCATTGCACGGTCGATATCATAGCCTGCTCCTTCCTTCCACTTCCCCTAACTCTCAATAGACAGTGTACTGCCATAGCTTTAAGCTGGATTCACAACACTTAACGTACGTATGAACACACGCACGTACGTTAAGTATGAGAGATAGGATTCACAACAAAATTTTATCTAGACATGCGTGGAAAAAGTTTTTCATTACGGAATGTAGGTAACCGATCTTATTTATTTTTCGAAGGGAATTAAATAATTTATCACCACGACATAAATTATCTGAATATAAATTAATATTTAACAGAGTTACGTGTGCACATGCTGCATTCACAACCACCACTCATAGTGCGTACGTACGAAGTAGAAAGTTGACGCACGCTACGCGAGGATGTGAATGCTAGCATGCACAATCAGCGTTTCTACTTTTACACGCATGTACGCTAAGTGGTGGTTGTGAATCCAGCTTTAGTCGTGATCTCACGTCAATTCTGACACTTCAGCAGATTTTTTGCCAACATGATGCCATAACAATACAAGCCATTCACTGTACATACCGTGAACCAAGGGCGTGCGTGAGAATTTATTCCGGCGTGTGGGGAGGAACTGACCCTTGTGTTTAATATACACTTACTGAATGTTTATAGAACTTGCAGAACAAGCTGCATAAAATAATACACGTACTAACCACTATAATGTATGTTGAATAACAATATTAAAATAGACTTCACACTTTACATGGTAAAGTGATAATTAACACAGGGGTGCTTCCCCTTTTAATAGTGTTATGAATCCATCTAATCAGTGTTGTAACAATGTTCCGTGGCCTCTCCCCCTAGAAAATTAGGATTTTTAGTGTAAGATGTTGCTATTCAACACTCTTAGAACCTAAAAAACAATATATAGCTGGTAGAAATTGAGACATTTTTAGAGATAGGCTCTAGTTTACTTCGGCGAACTATTTTCTTTACATTTGTGGACACTTCTACTAACATAGCTTCTTGAGCCAAAATTCAGTCGGTGATGTTTGGGGAAAGAGATTGCAGCCACCTTCTTGTTAATGTCCCTGCCGTGAAGTGGACAAGTCATTTTCATTTTAAAGCGAGCAATCACAACATGATAGTCGATACAATCTGAGTAGTAGGAATATACAAGCTAACTTGGCCTCTGTTAGTGCGCGCGTCATTGTCGTCCTTATTGCTTCGTCTGTCTACGGCAAAGATGTTAGAAGGGTCTGTAGTGCACAGAATAGTTCTAGTATGGCGACGTTTGGTTCCAGCTAGTCAGTGACAATGAGCAAGTTGTATAAAACACGACGATACCTGCACTCGCACACGGCGAGGTGGCGCAACGGTAACACGACTCGCATGCGGGAGGACCCGGGTTCAATCCCTGGCTCCAGCCATTAAACCTAGCGAGTGTCATAGTCTGTCCTCGCTGTTGGCAAGCGGTAAAGCTTACTCTTACACCCGCTGGCTATCATAGTCGCGGTGTGAGCTTAGCGTCGGCATGACTTGACCTTGCAGGAGTCGATCTTGGGCGCGAACCCACGCCTTGGTAGTAAGGCCGTGGCAGTGCTACATCGACAAGTGTTGCCAACAATGTTCACGATCTAAGATCTTACAAGCGGCACGAATATGCTAGCGTCTAGTTTTGGCCGTGCTGAATGCAGGTGTCTTCACGCAGGTACAACTGAGCGTGTATACATTCGCTATCAGACTATCATGGACTACTTTATTCGGTAAACCGGATTGTTTATTCCCTTATTGTATTTGATATGACGATGCCTGCATGACCCTGGGGGGCCGCGGTCTGCTCCCGAGGCGATCCTGGTTAGATTGCTGGCGCGGTTGGTCCCCGGATTTAAAGTTTAAACGAGAGTAGATATTGCATTTGTCGGGCAGTTCTGTTTAAAGTTGATCTTACTGTGATTACGGTTTTATACAGTTAGACTTAAATGTAATTACATAATTATGTAAAGCCATAGTACGTACTTCCTTGGAAAAAATAGCCAGCATGGCAAAACCAATTTTAAACACACATCTGCTCTCGTTTTAGGTTAAAAAAATTATCTTGAAAACGAACGGGGTGCATTACCTCAATTGTGTTCATAAAATCGCCTGAGATATTTGACACTGTTTATTAATTTTCGGTACATAACAAATATATTTGTTGGTTGTAATGTTCAATATATAATAACTGTCAAGCTTTTGTAAACTGTTTAACGTCCAGTACACTCTTGTTGCATAAGTGAAACTATTTTGTATATAATTTTCTAAGGAATCATATTTTCGCGTGTTTAGTAGGTAAAATGATTTAATTTTTTTTCGAAGCATAGTGACTGACTGAAACTGCATGCCCGTGAACATACACTGCGATGAAATGGACGGGCTGTTTGTAAACTTAAGTACGTAAGTTGTGTGTATAAGCAGCGTAGGTGGTACCTGTAGGGAATATTGTAGATAATGATGGCTAGTGTGTGGCGGAACTAAAGAAGAATGCGTGTTGCCACGGGGTAAGTGTGGCAGGTCTTGTCACAGCTGTCTGCTCCGCGGCCCAACATCTGCCGGATATCATAATTGTGCTGCCATGTGGGGAGTGAGCGACCCCTCTTCCTTTCCCCACTGTTCAGCTCTTCTCAGATAACTTATCTATGGCTGATCTTCCCCTACCTAGCCTCATTGTACAACGATACTGCCGAGTGTGTGTGGTGTCTAGTGAGGAAGTGTCCGTGTAAGAGAGCTCAGGAGTGTTGTGGTTGCTTGGCTAGGCCTGCGAGCTGTGCACTTGGCAATAGTGCTCACAGGATGCTGACTGTGGGTGTATGCGTGCTCAGTGCCATGAAGCTTGAACGGCAGCAGATATCTGCGCCGCTGTTTGCTTTCAAATGGTTTTTCTTGTGTCGCAGCTAATTTTTCAAGACAAGAAATTGTACCGTTTCGACAGTCAACAGAACCAGATTTACATCTGGTTTCGTTTATCCTAAAAAAAAAATCTCGGAGACAGCAGAAACACGAGCTTTTTCAGTAATATTGAAATCCCATTCATACGCTCAAAATCGTAATAAGTCAGTGACGCGCAAGGTAGGATAGCAATATATATTTACAATACTCGGCGTGTTCAGATGATACATATGACGTATGAACAGCTGGACGTATATCCGGCAAAGGGCGCTAGTGCTATGTAATATAAAATCTCTGCTACTTGCGGTATTTTTTCACAGCTTGTTATTGCGACTTTCACACACACACGTGTGATTTTTCACAGTCCATCTCTAGGCTGGGTTCACATGTAGGAATAGTGTCGGACGGTAAAGTAGGTCGGCGGGTTTTTCTCGGAGATCTCCCGTTTCCCCCGCCCCTTCATTCCGTCGCTGCTCCATACTCACCTCATGTCATCACTCACCGGCTCTAAAGACCTAGATGTTAAGCGCTGACCAAAAGCTCTCTCTAGGCTGGGCTATCGCGTGATAGGAAATTAACTGAAAGTGGCAGCTAATACACGTAGGTAGCTTAGTTGACGTGTCTAGGTATGAAAGTAGCCTTAATAGTTTCGACATTAGGAACTGTATGTAGCAAATCGCTGGTTAAAAACTTCCATGGAACTGAAACTAAGGGCGAAAAACGCAAAGCGAAGAAGACACGTTTTGCAGTCTGAAATTGTGCGGAGGGACCTCTGTTTGATTCCCTTCCACGACTATCCTAATTTGTTTCCATGATTTCACGGAACTCCTAGTACCTGCCATTGTTAACAGCAGCGTGCTTGCAATGGGAACGTGAAACCCAATAAGTGAAGAAGAGGTTGTGTTGAGGCAGTGTTTGTTCACCCCTGCAGAGGGTCGCTCCTTGCCTTCCTCCCCTCCAGTCCTCCCTTGTCTGTCCCCTGCAGTGATCGATACTAGCGCCGCGCCGCGACGATCTTCAGTAAGCTTGGCGCCGCCGCTGCAACAGAACACGGATTGTTTCCTCAAGACTATCTCGAGCACTAGTCTTTGCTACAACCACACACACAAAAACAGTCGTATACCCCCCCCCCTCCCACACACACGCGCGCGCATTCACAAATAAAACTAGCTGTATGCCAAACACGAACGAGAATCCTTGAACAGAAGGATAGTAATAACATTAATTCAGTAGTTCACCTCTTGCCGCTATTAAGTAAATAGCTTATGCTCACAAGTTGGTGGACCACGTCTGGTCAGTTACTAAGTTATAATAAAACATGCGAGACTGTGGTGTATTGTTTCTTGCACATGTTTGTATGCGGGAGTGTGCCGGTAACAAGGCACGAAGAGGGTGCAGTGGCGTAGGACGGCCGAGTCAAGGCCGTAATGAGGCGACTTCCTATGTTAGTCCACGGTAACACGCTAGATTCGCACTCGGGCTGCAGGTGAATGCAGGAAGGCTTTATGCCATGGTTGTATCCCAGGTTCTGTCGAGTACAGGTGTTACTACGTCTCTAACGATCTAGCTGTAGATGAGACGTAAGTCATTTAACCTTAGCCTTGCCGAGTTTTAATTTTTCTTGCTCCCAAATTAATCGGAGTTACTTTTTTGACTTCGTGAAGGTCGCAGTTAAGTGGCGAACTCTCAAAGTTTCGTATAATGTCTGAGTGTTAACATAAAACGTGACCTACATGGTAGTAAGTATACTTGCAACATACTTTTTTATAAAGTACACCTTTTCTATTTTTTACATTTTTAATGTGTGTGTGTATTGGCGAAGTTTTGTTGTTAAACCTGTCCATTGCGGTCCTGCCTCCCCACTACAGGATAGTTTACTTAACCTCTCCAAAAGTTGGAAAAAATATTAGATGTGATTAAGATGGTGGCCTGGCTAGCATATAAGCACTGAAATACTAGCTAGTGCGGGATAGGGACTTTAATTTTTCGCAATATTTCTTGTAAAAAGTCGAATGTGAAATTTTTTTTAAATTCACGCGTTAATTTGAACGAAATGGCTTACAAAGATGGAGTAAGTTGTTTTGGAATGAAGTGTGTGTGGACAAAAGAAGAGATGTATTGCTGGATCGTTCGACTTGTCACAGGCTTAAACTAAGACATTGTTTCCTACTGGCAATACTTGGCATTTTCACTGTCTATAATTTTTTTGCGTAAGCACACGAATATTTCATAAATTACCGCAATACTGTAATGCAGCTATAAAATCTGTGTTAAACATTTTAATGGCGTACACCTTGTACGAGAAAGTCGTCTGTGTGAACTAAACAGTTAATTAGGTAGGATGCTAGCTAGCATAGTAGCAAGTGTTCTTTCTCGTACACCTTTGATGTTCACTTTCTCATGTACGAGAAAGATGCCGTAATGTACTAGGCTTGAGGGCAATAGTGCGCGACCATCTTTAATTCACAGTATTTCCCTTGCTACAAGTATTCCTGAAGGCGTATCAACGTTTTTGACATGTCGTGCTTTAAATGTCTACAATAACTTTTTACGTTGCTAGATGATTACTGTAATGTTCTCGGACATTTGCTAGAAGCTACGAGTGATAGTCATTTCTTATCTTACTACAAATGTCTTGATAATATGGAAGTATTGATTGTATAGAGGATGAAGTGTCAACTAGGAATGGTTGTAGCGGGGAACATAATGAAAGATGGTCATTCAGCATTGCCCCCCCCCCCTGGGGACTCGTGTATGTATGACTGGAGACAAGCTCTGCGAGTGGCGCGCACGGGAACAGCGACCGGCTCTGCTGTACAGTCGCTAATTTTACATCCTGGGGTCTCCGCACCCTTCTTTCCTTCCACCGTCACTGGCGACAGGAATAGCTGCGGGGTGTCGCGCTCTTCTGGACCAGACTGCGGTCTCGTATACTTCCTTCCGTACTGCACTCGGGTGGCAAACTGCTGCAGTCACTCTTGCCTTATATTACTTCTTATTCGACAATCGCGATGATGTACGTGCGTGTTGATTAGCTTTTTTTGTCTTTTTCATTGGGGAAGAATTGTAATTTCCAGTTCGAATGTTCCGTCAAACATAAGTAGTTGATACGATCTGACGCTGGGTAACTTGGTTTTCTTCTCGTGGACCAAAGTCAAAGCCATCATCTTAGCAGACACCCGCCTGCAAACAACGCCGTCACGAAATTCACGCTACAGTTTCGAGTTTTCTCTTCGTACGAGAATCGCATAGAACCGGCTCTTTGGGGTTGCACACGAAGTAAAGTGGGATGAGAATGGAACAAGCAGCCCGTGCTGTGTGGATATGTGGTTTGTCCTCCAACGTTACATTAGCCCACTGCACTTTTCAACTTGATGGTTCTTAGTCTGTGAGTAAACAAGACCACGTGCTTCAAGACGAGCTTGTTTGGCACTACTTCCGGCTTGACGATTGAGATTCGAATGTTTCCAATTAAATTGCAAAATTTATACTCTGTCCACTCTAAGGTTGCAGCAGAAATAGAAATTGCTAGCGAAATAAATCAAAGTAATTGAATTGTATCGTAATTCCTTACATTGTTATTGTGCCATCACATAGTTACCTTGTATTTGTCAATATTTCAAACGACATTTACGTTGTACAAAAAAGTTATTGTCGTTCACTTGGAAGAATTAGCTGCAACCTTTGAATGGATAGAGTATAAACTCCAACTAGGCAAACTTCGTGTTACGAAGCGGGCTTCTATCTCATACGGAACCTGCTATGTTTTATACGAAGTACACAAACAAGAATTTGTAATCGGTATAAGTTTGCATTACTTAACCTAAAGGCTTAATTCCATAATATTCATAGAAAGTTGGTAAAGCTGGTGAAATCCGTGTATACAGGTGCCGTGGTGTAGTTGTAATATGCGTGCGTGGTTGCAGTGCGTGATAAAAGTTAAGTTTTGAGTCGTAATTGTTTCATCCTAAACACCTGTTTTTTTTCTCTGTAAATTAGTACTTAAAATATATCTTACGCAATTTCTTAAGATTCTTCTTAAATTTGTGTGTGTGCGCGCAATTGTATAAAATACTACACTCATAAATGTCTTAACTTTTACCTGAGCCGTAAGGCTTTAGTACGTTATTTAAGTTAACTAATAAGATTTAAAATAACAAAAATTAGAATAATAATTATCAACAAAAATGTAATTTCTGTCTATTCGAAAGCCAGCGCGCTGCAGACTACTCTGCCATAACACAATGGAAATGACTTGTTTTACATAAGAATTTGCTGTAGAATACATTACCTGCAAGCAGTGTGTACTCGCTTCGTGCAAGAGTACCTTACAATTTAAAGAAAATTATGTTTGTAATAATTATTTCTTTTCCTGTTTTATTTATAAAGTTTCAAACAGACGGTAATAGCTACTAGTTCATAACGTGGCAACTTTTTATCTTCCTGAACTATACATGAATACTGCAACCTCGGCGTACGCAGTAGAATTTCCCATTCGAAAGCAAGATTGTCTTACACAATCTGCTTGTGAAACATCTTAAGCAATATTATGACATTAAATACGCATTTCTGACGTCATACGAGATCATCTTGATGTTGTTGCTTAAGGCGACAGCCTACCACGCGCTTACAATGCGTTGCAGTTGTTCCTGAATACATTTTAGTAGCGAAACTATGAGACCTGTGACCATTGTCATTGTACGAAAAGAAAAACTCTTTAAAGACTGAAAGCTTCCACGTGCGATCTAATGCTTAGTGTGTCTTAGTCCTTCAGGTTGTCATGTAACCCCATGTTTTAAGTGGCCTACATTACATACATGATACACTTATATTGTCCCATGTTCTTATGGTTGGAGGGCAACATTAAGGCCTCGCTCTTAAGTTTAGCATTGGTTTAGAAAATATTTTTAACGCAAATTTATTCATGTCAAAAATTAATTCTTACAGTTTTAAAACTTGTTTAATCATAGTTTGTATGTAATTTTTTTTTGATGTAATACACCAAACAGATTTTTAGGTTTTTACCACTGAAATGTCACATATTTTATTGGTCAAAATAAACCAAAATGAAGCAAAGCTTGCAAACTGTACATTATTTCAAAAATGCTTTGGCAAAATTGTGTATTGTACGAATGAACAGTCTCACATTTTTTCAAAGCATTTGGTAGTTATTTGCGATTGTTTGAAATAAATGAAAGACAATGGCCTTAAATAGTTGTAGTCTGATTATCGTGGTGACATTTCGTGTGTCGGCGAAGTTACAGTAAGGTTTGCAAAGAAGTGTAAATGCAGTAATATGAAAGATGGGTGAAGCAGAAGTGTTAATGTGAAGTGATTGTGTTTTGTTGTAGGTTGCAAGATCAAGGCGCTGCGAGCAAAGACGAACACATACATCAAGACTCCAGTGAGGGGAGAGGAGCCTGTCTTTGTGGTGACAGGACGTAAAGAAGACGTAGCGAAGGCAAAGCGAGAGATCCTGTCAGCTGCAGAGCACTTCTCTCAGATACGTGCTTCCCGAAAGAATAACCTGGGTGGTGGAGGTGTGGGTGGTGGACCAGGTAATCCTCCTGGGCCTCCAGCCAACCTACCTGGTCAGGTAACAATCCAGGTACGTGTGCCTTACCGCGTGGTAGGGCTAGTGGTCGGCCCCAAGGGTGCCACCATCAAGCGCATACAGCAGCAGACACACACGTATATCGTGACGCCGTCTAGGGACAAGGAGCCTGTGTTCGAGGTCACAGGTATGCCAGAGAGTGTAGAAGCAGCCAAACACGAGATAGAGGCCCACATCGCTATGCGCACCGGAGTCGCTCCAGTCTCTCAGGCCAACACTGGCGCTGGCTTCGTCGGCGGTAGCATCATGGAAGAGCCCGAGATTCTCGCGTCTCTCTGCAAGTCTGGCCTTAGTTCTCTCTTCAACTACTTGGACAACACGGCTCAGAACTCGACGACGGACCTGCTCGCTAGTTTCCCGCCTGCTCCTTCTTCTGTCACCTCGGGGGTGTTCTCTGGCTCGAGCAGTTCTTCTTCCAGTTCCAGCGGCTCGGCCGGCCACGTAGACATCATGTCCATCTGGTCGGGCAGCCTGGACCAGGACGATGGGCTCGGAGACTCGCCTACGTTCGACGGCAGCATCGCCGCCACGACCACAGCCTCCTCCACCATCTGGTCTTTCCCTGGCACCAGTACGACTAGTCGACCCTCGCCGACAAACTCGGTCTCGCCCACGGATTCTCTGGCGAGCCTCTGCCTGGGTTCGGCGAGTGTACGACGAGACTGCACAGTATGTGGAGAGCGAGAGGTAGACGCCGCGCTGGTGCCCTGTGGTCACAACTTGTTCTGCCTGGAATGTGCAAGCCGTCTGTGTGGAGATGCTCAACCCGCGAGTTGCCCCGTGTGCCAGCTACCTGCCGTACAGGCCATCCGCATCTTCTCCTAAGTCGCTGCGCCGAGACTGACTAACTACACTCAGCACTGCGTGCCACGATAGTAATAATGTTTTATACAACGAAAAGAAGAATATTACTATGGTAGATGTTAACCTCGACCTCATGTTCTTTTCTCTTCATCGGTCAGCATTTCTAGGTGTATGGTTGTGTACTTTCCCCGGCTGCGGTCGAGTTTGCCGTTCGTCGTGGCCGGATCTTTCGACGCTCGTGGCACGGCATGCTGTGAAATATCCACATGATTGTATGGAAAAGTCTGGAAGTCACACACGTTTTAAGAGTATTAATGAAAATATTTTAACGAGATTTAAAGGTTTTGTATTGTACTGTGTATGTGTGTGAATTGTGTACTCTAGGTTTCCTCGGAATGCTGAGAATATTATGATGCGAGAAACTTGTCGAAAAGACGACTAGAATTCTCTTTCACGAGATTCTTTTTATTTTGCTTGTAAGTTTTTGTAAGGGGGTAATTCCAATGCAAGTGTAGGTGATTCTCATTATTTAAGTGGTATAAAGTAATATAATGATAAAGTATATAAAAGTATCAGCTCTTGCCCGGGCAGGGATCAAGTCCAAACACTAGCACCGGCTGTGATTCTCAAAACTGCCAATGGCGCGCTAGCAGCGCAGTCTCCATTTTTAACAGTGGTTGTCTGAACTACATACTATCCAAAGTTTGGGAAGAGTTATTATTATTGCTATTATTAAACTTGTGTATAGTATTTATGTCCCTAACTTAAAAGCTGTTGTTGCATGTAGAGAAAATCTAATATTTAGTCGTATTATTATTGTTGATACAAACACATATCCTGTTGGTCTCTGTTGTTGTATGTTTATATTCTCTTTGTTCATGTGATGTAGCCATAAGTTAGTGGAAATGGTTATGTAAGAAATAATTTTTAAGATATTGAGAATTAATGAAGAGTATACTTAATTTTCATCACTCAGGTGATTCTTTTTGACAGGTTAAATTATGTTTGTTTAATATATTTTGTGTGATTTTACAAAACTCAATGCTGAAGACATTTTATTCTGGTTGAATTGTGAAAATAGTTAATTTTTATGTACCTTGTGTTGCAAGTGTTTTTGATATTTAATTGAAAGTGTTTATTTTTCTATTGCGAGTACTTTCTTAATGTGTAAGTGAAATTGCCATCCTTGGTCCCTGCTCGGCTGAGAAGCTTCGTGCCTCTCACAAAAGGTTCAGTATTTGTTTTTTAATATTAATGTTTGAAATATAAAAGAGTATTGTATATTATTTTTTGTATGTAATATGTAGGTGTACCAATGTTTAAATATAAAAATCGAGAGTTTATCATTCAATAGAACATGATAAAAGTTCAAGTGTAATGTAGTTGGTGTGTACAAGTTATTTATTTAATTTGATTTCTGTGTATCTTAAAAGAATGTTTTTATTTTTTTACAATTTCATAAAGATTGACAGTATCTAAGTAAATGTAAAAAAAGAAAAAAAGAAAAAAGAAATTAGTTGGGCGCTGATGGCAACTTATGGAATATAAACAAATAATCTCAAATTTTATTGTCCTGGCAGTGGAATAAATATTGATAGAACTTAAAATGTGTTCTGCAATAAGTCTTTTTATTAATCTCTTTTAGACTTGTAAAGATATCCATAATATGCAATCGGCGCCATCAAATTGCTTAGCATAATGACACTTTTGCATTTTTCTAGATACATTTTTAACTCTTAAAAACAATTGCAATTGTATACTGTGGCAAAGTCTCCCTTACCTCCCCCCTCAAAACTGAGTTAGCACAATTATGATAAAGAGAGATATATTTCAGATTTGTAGTTTAGTGTTTTTCTATTTTATTATGATCCTATATATATATTATGGTACTATATATTATATATGATATAGCTCTCAGAGTGACACAGAGACGTTATTTTTTATGTTAAGTCTGCTCAAAATAACAGTTGGACAGGATTGGTGTAAAAACTTAAGTTAGGGGACTGGACCGGCATCATGTGTATGGTATGGTTTATTTGTCTTCCTAAAGGATTGTCTCCATTGGTTTCTTGCCGCAGTGTCTGGTTCAGTGGCAGCGGCAGTTATAGTTATGGAGACGAGCACATTTCTATTTTGTTTTTTAAAAGGTAGTCTTGAAGTAACTTTTTTGTTGAGTAAAAGATTAAAAAAAATAAAGTGTTAGATAATAGAACATTTTGACACAAAAAAAGTCTGATATCAGATAGTCTGTCGTGTCTAGGGATGCAAATGCTAAGAGACTAGTTTAATGCAATAAATACTATTCAAAGTGTTTAGAATGTAAAATTACAGTAGGAAAGATTGTTGGATCAACACTGAAAATATTTTTGGCCAGATGCCTTTGAATGATTAATCAGTATTTAATTTCTCCTTATGATAACAGTACAGTAGTTTATGAAGGAAAGAAGCAAATGTAGCACTGCACAAATGGCTAGAAGTTCCGCCAACTGTGCGCGAGTGAAGATGCAAGCTGTGAAGTGTGTACAGGCAACTAGCTCTCGACTGATGTGTGTGCGTGTCACCAAATAATAATGTTATCTGACAATGTAACAGGTCCAGGCCTAAGTATGTATTATAATGTATTTAACTTATAAAATGTTTAACTAGTGTTTTCAATCTTGTCAAGAGATCATAGAATAAAGAAACATTTATTTATTCTAAAACTTATTAAAATGATAAATCTGATATCTTTTGTTTGTTTGTTGATAGAGGGTGTATGGTGACCATTCTGGGGCAATTTCAGAAAGTAAACTTGGGAAGTACAGTACATGTGTGTTTAATCTAATGCAGTGAATCAGGTGAAAAAATGATAGCTGCTTTTTTACCACAATTTGCCTTTTGACAATTATGAATGGATGATGTGCATCCAGAAATGGATTCGCTGAATTTAGAAAGCAATAATAATAATAAACTTTATTTCTTGTATTTTGGTATTCCTGGGATTGCATCAGCCTGGTCCTACAAGCATTTAGTAGAATGAGCACACAAATCCATTGAAACTTGGCTCACTTATTGTATAATATATAATGAACAAATACTTCTATTGATATGTTGGTTGATGTGTGTGTGTGTGTGTTTGAATGAGTGTACTATGTGCTTGTGTGTGTAATTTAGCTTAGGTCTTGCATTTCAAATAACGTGACGCTCGGGCAAAGAAATTATCTACTTACCAAGAATAAAAAAAAATTTGTTGCACATTTTTAGTAATTGAAAAATCTTCAATTTAATGCTGTTATTTAATGTTTAAGAAATTCTAAAACAGATAAATTAAAGTGAAAATACAGTTGCCTGACAAATGTCACAAACATAATGGTCCCCAAATAATTTTATAACGCACAAAACTGTTAAAAAAAAAAAAAAAAAAGTTTGGCAGAACACAATTGTGGGACAAGGAAAAAAAATTGCAGCTATAGTAATCAATATGGCTTATTTTGTTGGTGTTACTACAAACTAGCTTAAACTTCAGTTAGTAATTTTTTTTCTCCATATTTTGTAATGCTACATGTTTTTTATTTATTTCACAATCAGTACAAATGTGAGTAATTTTTTTTTCAATGTACTTAAATATATAAAATTAAATGCTGGTAAGATTTTTTAAATTTATTAATACTTTCAACCTTGTAAAACCAAGTAAAGGACTAGCTTATTTACAATGTTCTAGTTTGAAAATTCAATTTTCAGTTACAGATTAGTTTTGCCAAAACTTAACATTGCGCTGTAACCAGTGTTTCAACATATTTTGTAATTTTTGTGGACCTGTTATGTATAGTGAATAATGATACGCTTTAATTTCTTTTCTACCGGAATGGTGTGATTGGAAATTTAGGGTCCTACCTTAATATTTTATGTTAATGTGTGTGTATATAGTATATATATGTAACTTTTTCTTTTGATGGCAGCCTTGTCGACAGTGTGATGTATGTTTTTATTCTGGCAATACTGACACGAGTGTTGTCAGTATTTTTATAAATGGTTTTGTGGGTAGTATGTGGAGTTGTAATTACTGATAAAATTATTTTGTTTGAGGGATGAAAGTTTATTTTTAATTGCAGAACACTTGTTCAGACTGTCAAAAACTTTTATTTTTAAATTAATTCATTTCTTTCAAGGAATACATAATTCAGTTTGTGGTAGTTCAATCAGTGTTCTATGAACGCTGCACTTGTAGCTACACATTTGAGGCAGCTTTTCAAATAGAATGTTTTTTCTTTTGAGTAAATGTAATATTTTTGTTTTATAAAAATGACGCATTAGGATGTTCTAAAAGTTATTATTTTCAATAGTTAACACCATTTTGTTTGTTGCTAGTTTATATCCATTAGAAATTGAAGTGTTAATTTGCCTCGGTACTTGTATAAAGCTTGACAAGTTTATTAAGGTTGATAAAACTAATGCAAACAAAAAGAAATGATTTTTGTAAGCAGTGTTGTAGAATGTGTTAGTACAATATCAGAACTGGTAATGCTAAAGCCCTCCATTCTAGTGGTTTTATGTTGGACTGAATCATCGGTTGATAGTTGGTACCTAACTTGGTGTTATTTTGATGTTGTATGTAATGTTAATTCAATACTTTATAATTATATATGAAAGTTCTTATATTGAAATGTATATGATTTTATTTTTATACTTTATCTGCTTGATTTAGTATACTTTATGTATTTTACTCGTGGCACTGTCAGGATTAAAAACACACACACATACCCCATATCAATGCTTTACTGTGATTTGAAAGACTGATTATGTGTTATTTTGTTGAAACAAAAAGGCATTAAAACTATTTTAAGCTTTGACTATCCATAAATGTGTAGACATTGCATATTTATTTTTTTATGTTTTGAAAGATTGATGCATGCAAAGGCGAGGTCAATAAAATTTTGAAGTGTCTGGAATATACTTAGCAGTGCATTTTGTCTGCGGTTCTGTTTACATAGTATTGCTTTGTCGTTGCTTCTGTGAGTGAAATTCTTGTTATGTTAACATAATTATTGTTCTGAATGATTGCCGTCACATTCTTAAGTACTGTGTATTCCAGCAAAAATGTTCTCTTACGAGAGTTACTATGATAACACCACATAATGAGCTTTGTAGAATATGATGAAATACACATAAAACAATTTCCAGTTTCTACATTAGTTACTTTGTCTTAATGGATGCGTAAAGTTCATTTATGCAGAGATCAGACAGAATGCAAGTTTTTGGCAAGATGTTATGCAGTTAAATACAGGCAAGCTTTCAAGACATACACTTGTTGCTAATATAAAAATGGTGCAACTGATTAATATGGATAATGTGTGTGTGTTGTATGTGAGTGTATGCAAAAACTGAACCATGATGTTCAATCAAGTGTAACAAATATATTTTATGCAATAAATAATGATAAATAATTTAAAATTGTGGACTAGAGGCCATGCGACTGAACCATTGCCTATTTTCCATTTTGTCTCGTTTTTCTACTTAGTGATTGTACGATAAAATAAATATGCTGAACTAGTTGGAATTGTAATAATAAAACTCCTTGTATAACCTGTTGAATGGTACGTGCAGGAACAGTAGAGCTCAAGTTATGGCTTTTGTGTGGTCCTTGAAATGTGACGTTATATGCTGCTTGTCCAATTTTCAATAATAGCTAATAAGGTTTAAAATTAATAGGACTGAAGAAATTTTTGTAGAGTCACAATTTTTGGGAATTGTTTTTTTAATATTAACACATTTATATAGAATACAAAAAAATTTAGGTGTGGGATTTTTCAACCTCAAAAAAACACTACAGGTAGTATATAGACTAGGAAGCAGGTATATTTTTGCACAAAATAGAACGTAAGCATTGCTAGCAGCAAATGCCATATTTTTTAATTGACAAATTAAATTTGGTGCCAAAAGTTGTTTTTCCAGAATTCAGGGTGAATGGTTGAAACAATCCCAGACCTACAAAATTGTTGTCCTTGCATAATGGGAAAATAAATAACAAATGTTTGTTTGCATGGCAGGGGTGTTAGGTGTGTTTTGAAGACAGTTACATAGTTGCGAGGGTGCCCCCTGCATTGCCATAGATAAAAGTCTTGCTGAGGGAAGTATATACTGTAATTGCCCTGTAGTCAACTTGGGCTAAGTGTGATGCAGGAGTTCACTTGTCTGCAACTTACCAAGGTCTGGCTACATCCGTGCTGTGACCACCCTGAGTATCTGTTTTTGACATTTTACCATTTTAATCATGCTGTGTAATTGCACAATGTCTTCTTGTGTCTTGAACATTTTAAAGTGTCTCGTTATATTGATTGTATTTCTGTGAAATTACTGAATTACTATTGGTGTTTCTGGTTTGATGTTAATGTTGGTGGTCGTGTTTGGTCTTCATATATGCAAATTTTGGCTGTTATTGCATTAATATTTCATACTGCATGTTAACCAGGGTGTCCAGCAGTTTTTCAAAGTTGTGCAGTGAAACTGTAGATGGCAGCTAGTAGAGACTTAATTAAATTTTTAAAAATTGTTCAGCTAGAACTTGACATGTTTGTGCAGGTATATTAAATTGTACATAGATGTACACCATAATGCAATATTTAAAATTGGTTTAAAACTGAAGATATTTAACAATCGGAAGCACTGTATTGAGAAATTTGTAGTAATTCAAAGGAAATGTGAAAAATTGGAATACTGAACACCCAGACCCCTATTTTGGGAGGTTTCAGAATCAATGAAAAGTAACATCTGTGAATGCATGTACAGGCATTTGCTTGGGAGAAACTTTATTAAAATAAAGTGGTTACTTTTCGCAATTGTACGTTAAGATTGAAACGTGACGAATATACACTTTAGTGTACATAAAGTTAAATATTAATTGAAGTGTAGATGTTTATAGTTTTTAGCCAGATTGAATCTAAATAGTGGTCACTGCACAGAATAAGAGCAAGTTCTCCAGTGAATCAAACGGTTAACACATTGTGTATACCTTCAGTTTTGCGATGCCCAGTTACAGACAGCTCTGTTCCATGACCCTTTGTTGTCGGCCTGTTGCTGCAGAAGCCACAGGACATGTACTTGCCAAACAGTTAAATTTAAATAAGTCCTTGATTTCTTGAAGCAAAATTCTTAATATTAGACCATGAAAAAATGGTAATAATACATAGTGTCTGAGGATTAAATAAGTGGAACTGCTGTGGACAGATCAAAAATATAAATACTTCTTTCAGTTAATACTTATAAAAGAAATAAGTGTAACATACAGAAGTTACAATAGCGTATTGTGAGTAGCCAGACCTTGGGAGAAAGCTGGATGTTCTTTAGAATTTGTTGGATGGTTACTTGAGTGGTCATATTAAAAGTGTTTATGGTATCAGTAACGTAATACATATATTTACACTCATTTACATGTATAGAGTATTAATTAATCTTGGAATATATGCATATATCTATTTAAATTATGATGGAATATAAAGTTATTTGACTGCAATCCCATTCCCTGGTATGCTCAGTAATATTAGTAACATGGTTTGGTTTTTATTGATAAGTCAAATCCAGATCTTGTCAGGGTTGTGTGTGTGTTTCAAAAATATTTTACAAAACTTCAAAATACGTATTTAATGATTAAAAATAATGTTAATAAAACTTTTTTTGAGTGTGTTTGTACCCAAAGAAAAAAATATACTCCGCCTACCTATAGATAGTTCCATGCAAAATTCTTCATATATATTTTTATTATCCATGTTTTACTGTGCATAAGATAATCTCAAGATAATGTATTTTAAAGTTCAACGTATTACCTCCTTTTTGGGTGAAAGAGTACTTAAAATATATGTTAATTTTTTCATGTTTGCTGATATATTATTTTCAGACTTGGTGAAAAACATTCACTGGATTCTTTAGAAAATAAATTGTATTTGTAACTAAAATTTCTTCTTTTAATTTTTTCTATATGGTTTTATTGCTGTTTGAAAGATTTTTGGGTAGCTCTGATCTGCATTTAGTTTTTAGGGCAACATTGATGTACAGTTATGAACGAATGGACTTGCTCTTTTGTAATTACTACTGCTGTTACAATTTAACTTGCTTGTATGATGGCAAGGTAGAGTAGAGATTTTGTTGAACTACGTTGCAATGGTTTGAAAGAGAAAATTAGTTGCATAATTGCCACCGTAATAAGAGTTATAAGCCTATACGTGCTCGGATGTGTTCAACGTGTATTTAAGTGTTTCTAGTTTTGTATTGAGTAATGTGAAACACATTTTGTGGAGGTTTCAGAATTTTCTTGAAGTTTAATTCATTCACAAATTATATTGGTGAAACAATTTGTTCTATTTACAGTAGTCACACCAGTATTGTAGGCAAGGAAGGATTCAAGGGGGGGGGGGGAGGCAGCAGCACAGATGTTTGCCCCCACCCCCTCCAAAAAAAAAATGCCTAAATGAAACACTAAAATTAATGAAATACTATATAAAGGAAATCTTGAGAGAATGTGAACTTAGCAAAGGGGCATTTAAGAATGACATAGGTATGCAGTATTTGCCAGAATATTGGTCGATCCTAAATATTAGTTAAACCCTAAAATGTGAAAGTTTAACTCGTGTAAAAGTGTACTTGGACCCAACACAGAATATAAATGTTTACTAACTCATTAAAACAGTTATGGCAAGTAACATTTCATTCCCAGTATTCATCAGCTGATACTGCAAATTCTACTTTATCAGAACTGGACACTGCCTCAGGTACTTAAGGTGTTGCAAATGCACCATCTTCATTGCCATCCAAATAATTAAAAAACAGCACTTCTTGAAACCCTTGACAATTGATATGATTGTCAGGTATTCTGAATATTTTCTTCACGGGGTGATTCTTGAACAGCTTATTTAAAACGTCAAAGACCTGCAACAGAGCACGATTCCTGGTATTAACACTAGGTCTGTGTTCATGTATTTCCAATTTTTTTTATTTTGTGCTACTATGAATAGCATCCAGAATCGCGACTCGTGCAGTCGAGAGCAGCTTCAGATGTCCTTGCTCAGTTACTATCATCCATTCCTTCCTACTGAACTACATGCAGGAGAGTTTCACATTACATACTTTTTTTGTTTTAGAATTACAAATGGTAGTACTCAAGACTGCTGTTGTTGCTAACATGGTAGTAACTGAAAGGTTTTAATATCCTGTTTCTCTACAAAACTTTTTCTCTTTTTCTTCAGTAGTGACATTTGAGTAAATACAGAATTCATAAGTGTTTCATCTGCATTACCCATCTGTCCAAGAAGATAATTTTCTCAATTATATGGTAACTTTGAAATTCCAACAGTTTTCTTCACAATCACATGGAAAACTTGGAAGTGTAGTGCAACAGTGTAAACATAGGCCAGCACGCTTAATTTGCCACCACCTGATACTGGCTTTAAAATCTGTAGATATCTCCCCTCGGTTTTTTTGCCACTTTCTGTCCTTTTATGAATATTGTCGCTTGGTTAGCTATGTTTTCCCTTGAAAACTCTGCAGCGTGTCCTTTTCGCCATGAAAATTCATTTTGGAAACCCTAAATTTTTTGTGCAGTCTTCACATTGTCCGCTTGTCTTCATTGGCAACCATAACTTAAAAGTTTATTTTGTAGTTTCTGCATTGTCCTATATTTTTCTGTAACAAATTCCCCCCCCCCCCCTGGATTAGATGGTATGATTACGGATAGATAATTTTGTTCGGCTACATTAAAGAAGTATTGCACATATTAAAATAACCACTTACTAAATGGTTATCAGCAAAAACACATACCACTTACTGAAGTAGTCTGTGCCGGATACTTTGAACTCTCCTACTCGTATTCACAATATGGTCCCAAAAATTCTTCTATGGCCGTGATCTTCGCACGCACACACGCGCACGCACACACACACTCTCTCTCTCTCTTTCTCTCTCTCTCTTTCTCTCTCTCTCTCTCTCTCTGTTTACGATCCTATTATAAGACTAGCAAAAAGAAATGTTCAGCAATTTATTGTAAAACAAACAAAAGGTTTTTGGTTTAATTTGACTGAAAGTTTTAAATTGACCTTTTTTGAAAATAATATTGACTTAAATTTGGACAAATATTGTACATGTAAGGACAAAACGTAGACAGGCATGCCAAAGTGTCAGTGTTGGCTTGCCTTTTTTAAAATTCCAGGCACCACTAAAATCAAATTGGTGTGTTCCATCCCTGGCAGTAGGAAGGGATAAATGTGACTATAAAATCAACATTATATGGACTTGCGTACATGTAACATATAACTTCCTACCCTTGCTCAGATTGAGACTTGAGTAGGCACCTCATTTATAGATAACATTGACAATCTCCAATAATAACCAACAGAGGATGTATAAAGACCATCCTCGCCAGATTCAACAACTGTCTCGGTCCTGCATATTTCACTGCTGCCCAGGAACTCCCACTTTCATTCTGGGAGGTGCACATGCACTGCATCGCTCTGTCATCTGAATTTGTGGACTGTGTTAAGATGTATAGTGAAACCTCTTTAATACAAACCTGAAGGGAACCAAATGTTTGCTGTTTGTAATAGAGGTTTGTATTATCCGGTGTTGGCCAAAACCTTAAAATGCTTCTAAAATTTTTATAATTTTGTTCATCCTCTCAAAACTCACATTCTTATCACAATGACCTGTTTTAACTAGAGGACTTGATATTGATTTACATAAAAAAAATTTTATGGAACATTGAAGTTATGATTTAATTTGTCTTCATATCAAGGGGAACAAAAATCACTTTGTATTAATTGAGGTTTGACTGTATTCTTGTTGAATACTGTAGGCAGTTGGGGATAAAGTGAGCACAAAAAATTTAACCTTTGAGAAATATCACTAGTTGTTACTGCATATGCAAATTTACGCAATATAGTTCAGTGTATTTTCCTATATAAATACAATAATACTAATTGACGTAATTGTATTACATATAATAAACTTTTTTATCAAACGATAATGGTACACGTTTAGCAGGGCTTTCTTGAGTGCTCTCTTTATTCCGAACTGCCTTTTAGTCAGGTTGGTTGCAACCCGAGAGTACAGAAACAATACCCATGAATAACTTCCACCATGGAAATTGGCTTGTGCAGGTTATGGAGAGAGTGAAAGTTGTTTCTTTGGAAATAGTTATAGGGACTTGGGTAATGACTTATGAACATTGTATTTGAAAGATTAAAGTGTAGTTATGGAATAATCTATGATTGGACATTTAAGATAATTATCTCTTGCCTTGTAACAGGCTAAATAACTCGTAGTACCAAAGGAGTCCAATAATATGCACCCAATTGTAAAATGTGGTGATTCTATTATGGGGTATGGAAAGGTACGATGTCTAGTGGACTGGAATATTAAACTGCCAATAAAATCTGAACTACTCGTCGAAATTTGAAGAGATATTTTGCGGAATAGATATCAGCAGATGTTTATTTACATATCACTATGCAGTAGTATGCTTTACTTTGGAGTAAAAATTAAAAACTGGTTTTTAGGAAAATTAACGTTTCATTCAAACCACAAAATCTACAAACGTGGAACTGTCATTTTATAATATTTAATATATCTAGGCCTCTATAATAACAAATTCAAAAATACGTTTTGATTTGAAAACAATTTTACTACGTATCTGAAAATCCCTGCGTGAGAGGTTTACAAATGTTAAAGATTTTTTTCAAATTAAAATTAGACTATTTTTGAATAATTGTTATTATAGAGGCCCAGATATTATTGTATTAAAAATTATAAAAATTAAGTTTTCAAGTGTATAAATAAATGTCCGCTGATAAAATCTCTCTCTGAAAAAAAAAACCTCATAGAATTTTGATGAGTAGTTCAGGTTTTATTGACTATTGAGTATCCCTAGTTCGCTTGACATGGTACTTTTTCATACCGCTCAAGGGTGTTAACATGGCAAAAAAATTCAAAACTTTATATTTGCTTGGCATAGTGTTAGTTTTATAGATGTTACTTGTGACTACATCTTCCACTTGTAGAAATTTTTTAGCTCTATGGAGAACTTTTATTTTTAAAATTATCCATAGAATTACATCCAGAGCTCTATCATAGCAATACCAAAAATGCTGTTTTATTTTGAAAATAATTTTATCATCTGAAAACATCTCGTGCAGAAGTTTTATTAGATGTTAAAAAAATTGTTTTCAAATTTTTTTTTTAAAATATTGAGAGCTGTACATATCTCTGTAATGTTAATTTAAAAAACAAAAGTTTCCCAGTTTTGTAGATTTGACGATTTCAAGCCCTTATTTTTCTAAAAGCCATTAAAATTTGTTACGTTAAAAAAATTGAAGCATACTATAGACTAGTGCTGTGTGGGCTTCAATGAAAAGTATCTGTTCCATGAAAGTCTTATCAAATTGAGTACTTTGATTTTATCAACAATTGAAAGTCCATGTTATTCATTAAACACATTTACATCTCCATATACATAACTATAAAGGGTAACGAGTTCTCTTATTTTAGTTTTGCCGTTAAGTCAGATTTGTTTGCCTGCCACCAAATGCAACTCAGATTTGTCTTATCTCTGGACATGTGCTTTCGATGAATGAAGAATCGAAGGTATGGATGTGATAGCATGGCATGTACAAAAATTTTTTTTGCTCTGTTGACTGGCAATGGAAGTGTAAGGTATTAGTCACAGCTAAGGTGGTGGCAGTAAAGTGCATGTACTGGTTGCATAGTAACCAATCTGTTATGGATGTGCACCATAGTGAGTAAATGTTAAGGGGAAAATAAAAGGAAAAATATTGTTGGCAGATGTCAGTAGTCTGTTATTGACAACTAATACTACTGTACTTTTATTCTACTTCTAAAGTTACTCACAACTAATCAGTAAATGCACATTGGGGTTGGTACTTAGAAGAAATAATATTTTACACATGATTCTTCAGAAATATTTTTTTGCACCAAATGGAACCATGTATAGAAATAATTCTATTGCATACAGATTTTAATGTTCGAGCCAAGCTTTGAGAGCGCCATATTTCGAACTCCACCGTAAATGTAGAGGACTTGAAAGGTCACTCTCACACTGTGATTTTTTTAATGGTAGGTTTGAGTATCTGTTCAATTCAAATTCTGGAGTGTTAACTTGCTATGAATCCATTTTTGTCATATCTGCTCAAGAATAATAAATTTTGGTTTATTTTTAGAGTATGGAGGTCACACATGTCTACGGAGCTAACAGTTTGAACACGTTAATACAAACGTGCTTCTTGCTCTTGCAGACTGGTGATCTAGTGTTTCAGTTGTGGAAGTCTGGAACATTTATATAATACATTTAAAGTAAAAATTTTCTGTGGCAGTGCTGCCATCTATAGATTCATTTTGCAAAACACTGCCTCTTCCCCCACCCAACCCCCTGGGAGTTATTGGCCACACTTGGCTATTGGCTAGGCCATTTCTACAGGTGGAGTGGCCACAGTAAAAAAGTTGCAACTTATAAAGAACGATTATTGAAGCTTAGCGTCATACAGTACACTGAAATAACCATCACCTACATAAACTACACTTTTGCTGACTGTTCTAGGTTTGTGCAGTAAATTTAATTGTATTGCTTCACAACAAAGGAGCTACTGTACACACTTCAAATTCTATTGAGTCCCAGCCATACCTGTTCCTAACCACACAAGTTCACAAACTATACATAAGTTGCAGTAAAGTGAAGAATAAACTGACATGTCGAATGATGCCACAGGGACATTAACATGGCGGCAGTTTTATACTGAACTAAAATAAACACCCTAAATTTTTCTCCGATAATAGCAGACCTTGAAGTGTGATACAGTTGAACACCAACTTTAAAAGGCTATCAGCCAGTCAGAAAATCGTTATAAAAAAATGCAGTTATAACTATCGATAGCTTATCCTCGATTTTACGGCGTCAGATAATACAGTGCATGTTCCTGACGATACTGTTGTAAAATTAAGGGTCTTTAAATTGGGGTCTTGCTATAACGAAAACCCCGATTTTACGAGAGTATTTTCGGGAATTACGGACTCTCGTAAAATCGGGGTTCTACTGTACTGTTATTCACTAAATTAAACATACATCATGATAAAGCTACAATGTTTTGCAAATGAAAGTTTGAACTTTGGAAAATTATACTCTGAATGTAAGAAATTGTTGGTTTTTTTTCTTCCAAAAATAGTTTTATTGAATTTTATATGATTACAATACAAACTTTACACCATTATTCACACTTCAAGTAGAAACACAAAAGTGGAACTACAAGCTGTTTCATCATGATGCTGATAGGGCAGCATGATTAATATTTAATCAAATCAGTCATTGATTTTCATCAGCAGCACTTCACCCTGTTCACATGTATGTTTTGCAGTGAACTTCATCTTCAGAAGCAGGAAGAGAAGTCTGGTAAAAAACAGCTGGGAACTTCCATTACCAGCAAGTTCCAGCAATCTCCTTTGCTTGGTGGGCAGTGCAAATCCATAAATGTGTTTACCTGAATGCAAGCCTACGGAAGGTTTTCTTTTATGGGAAAATGCAAAAAATTTTCATTACTTTTACATTGAAACATGTTCCTCCTACTTTGGAAAAAAGTATTTCTTAGTTTCGAGGACAATATGATGCCTCTTGGCGAGTCATGCATTCAAGTAAATTTGGTACACGGACAGTTTCTGCTGACATACAGTTTTACATAATAGAGTAATAAATAGTAAAACTCTAACTGGGAAACAAAATCTTTAGTTTAAAGAATTCTTTAAACTGAATGATGAAATGCATGTTGACAACTTCAGATGGGACCAGAAAAAAAAAACAACTTTTAATAAGAAAATCATTTAACTTGTAGAATTGAAAATGAGATTACTGTCACACCTAAACTGGACTGAGTTGAGCAGAAGGGCACCACCCATTAGAGTACTCCGTATCTAAACCTTGCAAAAAAAAAATCTTTTAATATATTTTTAACATTTTCTTTGTACTAAATACCTCTGTCCAATTTTAAGATAAAATACTGTTTTATAAGTTGCTGAAGGCCACATTTAGAGAAATACAGTAGAACCCTGTTATAACATTTTCACACCAATAAATGGTTACTACCAGTTGCGGCCAGTGAAGTCGAATAATGTGTGCTCACAAACTGCATTGAAAATGTAATTTTAAGAAAGACAATTTTAAATTTAAAACATTTACAAATCGTTCCTACACACTGTCGGGCATCCGTGCCTTAAAGACGATATACAGTGGAACCCCTGAATTACACTTCTCAAGGGACCAGTAAGAAATGGTGTAAATGCAAGAAAGTGTAATATGAGGGAAGGTTATAATGTAAAATCATTAAATGGGACCAAATACAAACAGTGTAAATGGCAGGAAAGTGTAGAATCAGGGGATGTAATTCAGGGGTTCCACTGTAAATAAATAAATTTCATGTTTTATTAAATTTAAGCAATTTTAACCCACATTTTTTAAGTATTATAACTAGCACTGGAAGTTGTTTCATTTCCCTTTATTCAGTTTCCAGGCAAATTTCAATATGACATTTGTTTTACTCTCGGAACCACAGCATCTTCTTGCTAGTTTGCTGAAGGCTCATGTCATATTTGCTCAGAATGTTTGTTTGGCCTGGTATTCGATAAAGCACAACTGCTGGCATCTAGCGAGGTGTTTTATAGTTGCGCTCATTTAACGCTGTGCCAGTACGTGCTACCACCAAGAGGTGAAAGAAGTAACAGTTTCCACGATCAACAGGCATGAGCACAGTCCAACCTATGCTCCTCTTCAATGTTAAAACTACAATAAGAGCCGACGTCATTTTGTCGTGCGCATGCGCAGAAAGGCTGAGAGAGCACAGCTCTATTGTGCACAGTACAGTGTTGCAACATCGCAGCTTTGCAGCATAAAAACTCCGTGCATTTGTGATCGGTTAGGACGAACATTTCAAACTGTACTGTTGATACAAAACACACAAGAAAGTATTAAATATTTTACAAAAATGCTTCATAGAAAACTGGGTGTGCACGTGCAGCTGTGGACTTATATGCTGGTCGCTACTGGATACTACACAAAAAAAAACTTAAAATTTGATAGTTTATGTACAGTAAATAAGCTTACAATGAGATTAAATGAGGCTATAGTTACTGTGCTATCAGAAACATGATGACTACATACATTGTGTGTATAATAGAGGCTCTCTCACTTGTCTTCTGTAGGTTCATGATTGTCATCTTCAGGGTCACAGTCTTTAATATCACTGTAATTGTGAAGTGTTCAGCCACTTCCCCATCTTTTGTTGATATAATTTTTTCTTGTATGTTAACTAATTTTTGGCAATTTTAGCATATTATTAAATTTTCCCTGGTGAAGTGAGTAACTTCTTGTGTTGCAAGCTTCTCCAGGCTGTACAATTTCTAGCGCCGACGTGGTTGATAGCTTGCTTCATGCAATTCTCTCCATGACGTAGGTTATTGACGCACATAGGTCAGCCATCACAGGGGGTTGCTTAGGGTATTGCGCTGCGTAAGTAGTTCCACTGTTGTGCACCTTTTGTCCCCAATTATTATATTTGTGTGGATAAATAACTTTATTTCAATGTAAAAACTATATATTAAAATTTTGGACTCCTTTGTGATATATTTAAGTGTGATTTTGCTGTTTTTGGGAGAATTGGATCCTGTTGTATCACTCCGCCGATGTGCACTATTTGTTACCATGTCCGTTGCCGTGAAGTTAGCAGTTGGTGCCGAGGCGGTCGCGAGGAGTAGTCACTGAGGCAGTCAATCTCAGGCGGTGGCCTGCTGTGGTCGTGTTGGTGCTGGCCCGTTGTCAGTCAGTCGGAACGAACAAGTGTTTCATAACTATTTTTTTTGTTTAACTCAAGGTCAGACATGGTAACGCCGGACAGCTGACGGGTTTATTTGTGTTTGGTGAATAACCACCTTTTTGTAAGAAACTTAACGAATCCAAACATCTGTCAAAGTTATAGTAAAAATAAATCAACAGTTGGCTGAGTGAGTTTTCATTGGTGAAATCACGATGTTTGTTTGACCCTGATGATAACTTTAAACTGAGCTATCCGGAGCACGTCAGTTTAGTTATTTTATCTACCGTTAAGAAAAATTTTACCAGAGTTGAGGTTAATGTCTGAGAAAAAGTGATGTTATAATATTCCCGCATATAAAATTTTCATTCATATAACAGGATTCTACTGTATTTTATTCAAGATAAAAAGAAAAATCACCACTTCACTGTAATAAAATGAAACAATAACTTTTTATAAATTTCTTTGTGGTGGGGGGGAGACACCCTCTTCCCCTTAATTTTTGGTGGGGGTGTGTTCCCCCCCCCCTTCCTCCATGTATTGCATGGTGTTTAACACTGAGTGAAACTTGCTTTGCATTTTTATCTCTTTTTCTCAAATTATGTTGGTATATTGGTGAGAATGTAATGAACTCTCTATTGTTGCTAGAAATACACTACAGTATTAATAAGCCTACACAGAGTTCTGCAAGGGTTACGTTCTCCAGTCTGTTACAGAGATATAGGTATCACTTGTACTGCTCTTAAATGCAACTTCAAAACAAACTAATATTTTTAAAAGTGGAATGTTTACAAGCAACAAGTGTACTATATTAAAAAAAAACTGTGAACATCCTTGTAACATTAACAATGATTTGTCTGCGAAACAGGGGGAGCACGTGACACCACTGTGCATGGCTCGTTTGCCACAGCACAGCACAGATAAAGGTGCAGTCCCGAGCACTGAGCACATCTCTGCTGACAGGTAACTTTTGAGGAGGAAGTTATCAGTCCTCCACATTAGGCACGTCAGCTGTGCGAGTGTAAAGTAAATGATGGTTCATGGACAACTTTGCCATACATAAGATGCAATTTGTACTGATTAAGACCTTGTTACAGAGTTTTGCAGTGATTTAAAAAATATTTTTTTTATTGCTACCTAATACTCATATAAAAATTTCGCTGCACAGTTTTGACACTTATCATTTTACAACATTTTTTTGAAGTTCTTGAGAAGTTTAAGAAAAGGGTTTGTTCCATTAAGTACAGTACTTCCAACCATCACATATCTTTATAAAAAGCTCCCATAATTATTTAAAAGTGTTTTATTTAGTTTGATTTTTGTTGGAAATTTGAATCAATGAAAGGAAAAATACATACTGCAAGTGTCGTTTATGGACAGAAATCAACAATGCAAAAACATTTTTAAGATAAGATGAAATCAGCTTTCACCAAATTGTTTGATTCTATTACAGAGAGGTTAATTTTAATGAAATACACTTCATTTTTTTGTATTTTAAGCAGATAAAGTTTAAAATGTAAATAATTGGCACAACAAAGTGTAGCTTAGGTCTTCCATTAGTTCTGGAAACTGTCAACATGCGAGTCTTGAAATAACGGGTAAGATTGCAAACTATGTACAGTATTTCATTGCACAATCGTCACAATCGTCGCACCACAATGTTTCGCTTCTGCACCAGGGATGTTATTAGAATAAAATTGGTTGCCGCAACAATCTATTACAATTAGTACCAAAATATTTCGCTGGAATGAAAGTGGAACATCATAGCGATCACGGTCGTAGAAGAACAGGTCTGGACACTCGTCTGGAAACTTGACCCTCTTGTTGTTTAGCTGCAGTTCACCAAGTTACCGAGAGTGTTGTGCTTTATTGGCGTTGCAGTCAGGACGGTCGGGCTCAAACTCCGCCCACTTCCGTCCCAAAAAGATCAACAATTTACCAAAATATATTTTTTTATCAATTTATGAAATACTTCCTTCGCTCACAATCCTAAAGAATGTCTCCAACAACCTTTATTTACTTTATAATGTAAATACTAGAAAAAGTGGGTGGAGTTTGAGCCCGACTGCCCTGATAGCGCCAATAAAGCACAACATTCTCGGTAACTTGGTGAACTGCAGCCAAACAACAAGGGGATCAAGCAAAATACATTTGTAGATAGGCGAGTGTCCAGACCCGCTCTTCTACAACCGTGATAGCAATACTAGTTTAACAGTCCACCATCTTGTGAATTTGCCTCGCACGTGGATTCTCCCAACTGAACGTAGCATACCTATGACGACTCAAAATAAAAACAAAGTTTGTAAACACGACAACGGTAATAAACGGTAGCGGAAATACAACAAAACAGTTCCATCGTTATTGTAAATCACTTTAAACTTCCAAATATTTAAAAATGTCAGTCAGCAAAGCAATATAATTTAGAGATTTTTTACGGTACGACTCACAGAAGCTGAAAACACAAACTTCAAGAGAAATGAAACTCGGAAAACTACTGCAATGATCGGTTTTCTAGTAACCAAAAGTACCTAATAAGCGGTAAATTTTTTTAAAAAATTAATTCTAGTTAAGTACCGGTAAATACTGCTGAACATGAAATGTGTTACCACCAAATGTGCATATTTAACTATGCACAAAATTAGGTTGCCAAACAAAAACCAACCTAAACCTCCAAGGTCAAGTAAGTTACATAAATTTGTCATTGTTACAGAGTTCACATGAAAATATTTATGCCAAAAATATTGATTTACTTTAATAAAAATACAGTGAAAAGAATAAAAAAAAATTGAATAATCGTTGCACCTACAATTTTTTGCATTAAATTTGGCAAAAAAATATGTGACGATCATCCGGTGAAATACTGCAATAAAATTAGTTTCTTTACTGGAAGAATCTAAATGTTGACTTCAAAACTGAGTGAATTACTCAGTAAAATAAACTTTGAAACAAAAAATATTTGTCATTAGATAGTTTCAAGTCTTCCTTCATTTCAGCAATGAAATTTACTGAAATTTAAATTTCAAAATCTAACAACCCTATGCATTCAGAGGAACACAAGACAAAACTATCAACCAGGGAACATCCTGTTCTAGTAGAAGTTAGCATTCTGAACTGCAACAAAGCTGTTCACGGATAACCAAGTACTCTCGACACTGTTTCTGAAGAAAACACACCTCCACAGCTGTGCATGGGCTTGCAAGAGAGAGATAGGGTTCACTTACAGAAGAGGCTTGTCGTGTGCACTGCTTGTGTGCCGGACATTATTCCATCTCCTCCCCTCTGTAGGAGCAGCAGCAGATCAGGAGCCGGAAACTGCTGTGTGCACACTGCATTCTTTATCCATCAGTTTTCACAGCATCTTCTGACAGTAGCACCGCTGTGTTGGGTAATACTAGTATATGACAGACTAGCCTTTCAAACTGTGATTTGTACTTTTCAAGTTTAGCACAACAGATGTGTAGCAGCATGGTTATATTATGAAAGAACAGGTCATATTTCATAAATCTCAAAACTTTATAATGCAAGATACTTTTTCATAATAGCTCATATTATAAGGTGGTTGATTTATAAAGTCAGAAACTCATAAAATAATTTTAAAAGGTAAAGAATCCAATTTAGTAGTTTAACCAAATTTCTATAGCAGAGAAAACATACAACTTTACTTGCAACAAGTTTCTAATTGCACAGTAACGTTAACTATGAAATCAACAACTACAATAAATCTGACATCTCCATCAAGACCACAAATTCTCCACTATTTTTCTGTCCAACACCTGCATCAAATTCGACGTTTTAAATGAGGTTTTGTTCCTTCAAGGTTTTCTGAAATTACTAATGTGCTGTGGTACTCAATCATACCACCACCATAAATTACCTTAATTCAACACATAAAACACAAATAGTGTTTGTCAGACTTACAATTTGCTTACAGATGTTTGTGTAAATTGTATTCCAGAAATGTCTTAGCTGCTTTATAACTTGTTTATCATTATCACCACTACTATTATGTAAATTTCGAAAAGTATTATACAGTATTTCTCAACTTTTTTAAGAACTAAGAATGCTTCAGTAATGTTTTGATAAATAACTGATAGCACAGTGTAACCTATGTACTGTAGATATTAATTAAAATTACATTTATCGTGATGTATAAAATTAAGACGAAGGAAAAAAAAAAGTTAAAACATAATTTCTATCTTACTTGTATTAATCCAGAAAATTGAAGTTAACACTAAATTTTTAAGTTGTAAGTACTTAAGAAACAATACCTCATAACATGCACTTAGGAACACTGTAAGTTAAAAAAATGTTAATACGTGACTGCTATTTCATAAAACATCTATTTCTTTATGAGACAAAACCTGGGAACAGAGCCTTAAATTAAGAACTTATAAGTTGTTTTATGAAACATGGCCTTGGAGGTAGAAATACTGTTAGTAGAGAAAATGGTGGGTGATGGGGAATGCAGACACCTTTTCTTCTGGTAAGGTAGTCATTATGGTAGGCCAACTAGTTCCCTGACTGTACCCACTCCTTAGGGAAGTATTACGAGGAGTAGTTTAGCAATTAAGGCTAGTGAACACCTGCCTTGGCCTTGAGTAGTTGCAGGGGGGTTGCCCAGGCCAACCAGGGTGGCAGACTATAGGAAGTCAAGTCCTCTGGGACCTCTCACCAAAATGGTATTGTTGCCAGAGTTGCCAGTTTGTCTGCGATATTTACTACCATAACCACAACCTTACGTCCAACTGTTACAGCAGTGGCAGAGTGAAGGGTATGCATTGATATACACCTCGTAGACACCTGCTATGACCTGGAGATTGATCCTACCCTAGTTGGTCCATAGTTGCTTGGACACGATCCTAACGTGCTCATGCTCTTTGAGAATTGTGAAGCCATCCCACCCTAGCGGACCCACAGACAACATGTATGTGCTAACAATAATATTGCTCATTAGGTGAGAGAAAAAAATCACTATTTTCTGAGAGTATTAATGATGCATCTTCAGAAAATGTTCAGTTACCCATGAACAACTTAAATTCCTCAAGACTCAAGTAGCACCATTCTCACATACTGACACTTCTCAACACAGTCCAACATTTTAATAAGAATGTCAAGAAATATGGAGATGGAAGTTTCAAACTCTAGACTGCAAGGACCAGTGACTTCTTGAGTGCATCTTGTAATTTCTTGCGAGCTGCCTGGACGCGCTCCTCTTGCCTCTTGATGTCGTCGTCAGCCACAGACACCGCCTGCTAACACCAGTGTTTGTCTCAATGAACGTACATGGTTAACTATCAACACATCACAAAAAAAAAAAAAATTCCATTTGAAAAGGCAGCATTAACCCTCACAAAGTACACGAGGTAAATAACTTTCACGATGTCAAGATAACGACTATAACATATTTTAAAGTAAAAAACAAATTCATTTTTTTCCAGGTTAAAAAAAATAAAAGACTGTAAGCATTTCGGTATGAGTTGAATTAATCATACGCAAAAGAGAATTCACACATTGTTTGTTAATGTTAAAGGCAAATCCAGTATTACAGATAACATTGCAGTCACACTTCTTAAACCGGTCAATTCGACGCACATACAGACAGAATACTTGTAAGCACATAAATGACAAGGATTGCCATTTTAGGACCCTTGCTCCCATTTTTTTAAACTCATTATATTTTTAACAAAAGCGTAATGGGTCAACATTGCTAGAGTCAACATGCCTACTGGCTCCGACCAGCTGAACATGAAAATCTTAACTCGGTGCAATTCACTTTAAAAAGTCAGTGATTAGCAAGACACAAGTAAATTTGATGAACAAATTATTCTAGAAATTGAGGATTTAATCACATATTTCCACATCCCAAAATATAAGACTGTTCTTGGCAGCTTAGTTATCACTGCATGATAGAAAAAAAAAAAAAAAACTACTGGTAATAATTCAATAATCTATCTTATTCACACGAAAACACCACTTTTTGCGGAACACAATTTTCAACATCTTTAAAATCTGTCCCTGTCATCTATCAACATTCCTGAAAAGAAATATGACCGCCTCGTCCGTGCGCTCTGCGCGCCTCAGTAGCTATTTGAAAAATAACACTCAAAACCAACTTATCAATAAATAAAACACGTAATGCCTAATAATTATGTTTTTTTTTTAAATGCTCACAAATATTAAACTAAACATTTAAATATCAAGTATTACATAAATCAGTCCCTAAATATTTAAGCACCATTTAAAATGGAGTTTATCTGTCCTATTTCAAAAACATCTAGAGCATTGTTGAACAACACAAGTACAGTACACTTAAAACATGTTTAACCAATGAGATATATAGACAGAAGCTTGAGGTACTCACAGGCTGGTACTTTTTTATAGCGACACATATACTCCCGATGCAACGTGTATGTGTGACTATCAAAAAGTACCAACCTGTGAGTACCTCAACATTCTGTCTACTTATTTCATTGGTAAATCTAGTGGCCAAAGTCTTCTTCACATTAATTAAATCATGTTTGAATTTTCTTTCAATAATAAAGACACTATTTGTATGAAACAATATTAACAGGAAAATAACCATAAACAGTAGGCAAAAACACCTAGTTTAAGTAAGACTTTCTTTACAGTATCCTAAATTAATCGAGTCCCACAGGTTAAACACACACTATCACATATTAAATTGCTAGAGATATAAATAGAAAGAAAGGGATCAGCACTAATACATTCCAATAATGATACAATGACAACACACTGGACAAATCTAGGTGTGGGATGGCAATGCACTTTACAAAAGAAATAAAACACAAGAACTTACAGAAGGTTCTTGTAGACAGAAAACACACACACAGTGGGATACACACATTTCTTCTGAACTTACCCTGCCTTTACTGTTTTGGCTACACACATGCACACATACTTGGTACCTTATTGCTAACTAATGGCATCATATAAGGGATCACATTAAATGGTAAAACCGGAATTCTCAACTCCTTTGCCAACTTGACACATTTTACAATAAGGGTTTGCAAATTACATACAAATACAGTACAATTATTATGCACAACACTTGAAAAAGCTGAAAGACTGTGAGTTACATCTTCACAAAGAAAATATTGCAAAGTGGAAGCCAAACAATCTTCCTTACACAACAAACACTGAGGCAATACTGACATAGAGCAAGTGATGAAGTATTGTTGAATTGTTGAGTCCAACACTTTAAAGACTTATATGAGTAACCAGCAGCAGTCTCGAGGTTACTGCAAATCTCACACTTTCATGATAGTTTGTGTACTGTTTGCTACTTTCACGCTCTATCAATATTCCAGTAGTAGTTTGAAATCATCCTTACAAGTTAAACAATGTCTCAACTTAGTGACAGAGCTGTCGTAGCAGTAATAAACTTCCTTAATTTTCAACACACAAAACTTTCCTTTTCCACCATCTTCTCAGTTTCTCGTTTCTTCCTTCACTTATAGACTATAAATGCAGCACCAGCAATTCTTTGCCATGAAAGAGACATATTTAAAAAGATATTCTCAGTATTTCAGTTTGATAGGAAAAAAAAGTTGTGTTTAATGTAAACAGTTTGTAGCATTCAACATGGTTGCAAAAGGAGCAGCATGCGACTATAATTTTGTGCTACAGAATCATGATTTGCAACTTGTCGCTCATGTTCTGTGTGAGGCAGCCTTAACAAGTATGAAACTATTGTGTAAGGCAGCCTTAACAAGTATGAAACTATTGTTAGCAGTCATTACGAAACAAAATTAATTCTTAATTCTAAACAAAACTGCGATATGCAAACTTAAAATATTTTGCTGACATATGGTTAGGTCACATACAGTATATGATGTCTATTTTGACAAATTATTGCACAATTTACACCCATGCCCACCCAATCACATTTTTACTATAAAAAAAAAAAATTCTACTCAACTTTTCCAAAGATCACATGATGAAGAGGAACAAGTAAAAGCACACAGAAAGAGCAGATCTAATAAAGAGAATGTGACCGGGCCACACATCATCGGCTCCACACCTTGCCAGGCAGTTACATGCAGTCAACACACATAAACTAGTGTAGAAAGCATGGCTTGTACCTGCATGAGAGGTTGTTCAGGGTTCAGAAACACCCCTGAATTCTTCTCTAGTGCAGAGCGAGATCCGGTCTGCCCTGTCACTGGCTGGGTGGACACGTGGAGTGCCGTCGCAACAGATTGTAGCACCGTTTCCTCACTTACATGCGGACCGACAGGCTTCAACACTCTCGGCAGCTCCATCATGTTGAACTCCGTGCCGTCGGCATCGCACGCTCGTAGTCCTTCCAATCGTTTCTCCCAAAACAGCTGGCACATAAAGTAAGATTCCTTTACAATTAAACCACCTTTACCTTTCAAAAAAATCTTTCCTGCAACATTAAATAATTAAAGGTACAAAAAACAATACCGCCCATGAATGAACGAATTAATAAAGATTTCCCCCCTCCCCCCTTTTCTAAATAAAGACAGCACCTTTGTATTTGAAAATAGTTAATAGCTTCTGATACAATTAGCTGAAACAAAATATACAAATTACATTATTATTATTACAACTTATTAACTCACTCTGAGTTTGCATTGCTCAGCACTTAGCAAGTAGGCTACTAGAAATATTAAAAATATTCTGTACTAAATATTTCAAATATTTTGCATCACAGTTGGTGCCACTTTGAAACATAATTAAGAAACTTTCTGATCTATGTGATGGGCATAGAAAGTTACATTTAACCTACTCCACATATTGCATAATATATGAATACACTTATTGTTAAGACATGATACAAAGTCTTTAGTTGTGGAATCTGGTCTTGCTTAACTGTACTCCCATGTCAACCACCCACTCACAAACATGGTGATTCATGATGGCATAGCTAAGTTCTTATATAAATAGTTCACCCAATGATTTCTCGTGACTTTTAATTGATATGTAATTGTTCTTGTGATTGTCAAAATTCATTACGTAAAGAGCACTGAGGTAACCAACATAGTTCACATTCTTTAGGCTGCCCCCATAAATTTCTGATAGGTTGGCAGAAACATGTCACAAACACCTCTTAAAAATGGTACTTTACTGTTAAGAGAATGAACTACGCAGTGCTAATTTAGACTGGTGCCTACAAAACCTTCTGGAACAAGTACTGTACCTCTAATGTTTAATGTTAACACCAGATAAGCAGGTGAACTTAACATCTCATCAACAGCAAGGTTGATTACAGACAGAACCAATGGATCCAGCACAGCAAATGGGAAAGGTAATGGCCCGTTACCCTTAGTTAGGAACCATCCCAGCACTCACAGGGAGTGATTCATGGAAACTATGGAAAACATAAATTAGGATGGTTGGACCATAAATCAAAGCTGGGCCCTACTGAACCTAAGTCCAGCGTCATACCACTGCATCAGTACACTCAGTGATGTTAACAGCAACTTTAAAAACCAAACTCCACTCAAAATTACATTCTCGGTTACTCACTTTGGAAAAAAAAATTATAGAAAAAAGAATTTAAATACAAATAAAGAAAAAAAATTGCAATGATACAACTTAAAGCAGTAAGTACTGCCAGAAACGCAATACTGTGTGCTACATGCAGCAGTACGACATGAATGGGGAAAACATGCAACAACCTGCAGTGTTCAGCAATATACTATTAGTAGAGACATGCAAAATTCACGTTATTTTCTGACAGCTGACTAGACTCCAAGTGACTATAGGCTTGTTCGACGTCTCTCGCTGGCCGATATTGTCGTGACTTGCCGCGCAGAATGCTTACATGGTAGAAAGGCCAATCTCTGTCCAAGACGCAACACAAGTAAATGAAAACATATAAAAGTTTGTGGTTAACTGAATCACTGATTATGGTTTGGTATGTATAAGAGAGTGAAGTTTAGTCTGCTACCAAATGATAACGCAAATTTTGCATGTCTCTAAGTATTAGCTATTTGTAGGAGGTTGGAGAGGAAAGAAAGGAAGGGTGGGGAGAGAGAGGGAGGAAGGAAGGGAAGTAAGGTTGGCTTTCCTCAACGTGGCAGCAAATTAACCATACAATTTAAAATTGGTCACGTACATTTTGAAATATGAAATATATCTTAATTTATTCTCATGCTATCTTCTAGCATGGTGGGTCTACAACAATACAGACTATAGTCTGTTTCACATAAGAATTCCATGTACTGTACATTTTGAGAGTCAGTTGAGTGTGTTTGCGTAAAAATTACTTAGGAGAGAAGAAAACACTGCTTGTCCCATGGAAACAGCTGTAAAAAGCACTGCCAACACAACTATCAAAAAATAGAGTTCTTACATGAGACAGACTAAAGTTAAAGTTTGGGTAGTAAAATGCATGAATACTAACTTTGCTTCTATCGTTCTTGTAGTTTTTGAAACACATGTACATATTAAAAATTATACAAGAAGAGTCAGTAAAAAAAAAACATACAAATTCTGGCAAGGTTATTTGTTATGAAAAATTAACGACAAAACACGTAGGAGACTAAGCATCAAAATGAAATATTAAGGGAGCAATAAGATCTTGAAAATCAAAATTTTAAACTTAACTACATATATAATACATTCAAAAGTTGACTTTACAGTCGTGTATTTCATTTTGCCTGTGTTCTGTGGTGATTTTTATATTTTTAACATAGTATTAGGTACATATCTCGGGAAATATATTTTCAGAACTGCACCAAAATTGGTACAAATATACTACTTACAAATCTGACATGACTTTTATGTGTTTCATTCATCCTATGTTCATATTTTTTCAAAATAGCAGTCATTTTGAAATTTTTAGCATAGTACGACTAGGAAATATTTTTTAGAATTTCACCATACTTGGTACACATATATAGTCTATCTCATAAAAGAATTCCGCTTTTTGACAGTTGTGTTGGCATATATTTTCAGAATTGTTTCCATGAAATAGGCAGTGTTTTCCTCTGCCACAAGTGACTTTTGCACAAAAACACTTAGCTGGGTCTCAAACTGTGCAATTTATCAAAATTAAAAGTAATTTCTTGCAGAAATTAGTCCACATGACAGTCTTCAAAATTGTCAAAAAATGGAATTCTTTCGCGAGACAGACTATACTCCATACAAACCTGACTTGTCGCTCGTGTATTTCGTTCATCATTCTGTAATATGTTGGAAATGGCAGCTACTTTTTATCTTTATGATAGAAAAAGACATCTAAGAAAAAATTTTTCCCCAATTTATTTATCTTGTTACTCGCATATTACTTAGCAAGCTGAATTATCTTTAGTGTATCAGCTATACAAAACTGCCCACCATTTTGAAAATATTGTATGATGACCATGCCATTAAAAAAATGCACAAATGTCAGATAGGTTATCAAGTACTATAAATGTGTAATAAGTTAGATGAAATTCTATCCAAGGGTCAGGGGCGGCTCAAGGGTACGAAAGTCGGTGAAGCTGCGGAGCATTTGATGAAGGTACACTGACCCGCCCCCTTAAAACGGTAGGTCCAGGGGTCCTCCTTCGGGAAAATTTGAATTTTTGGGAGCAAAATCGTGCTATTTAAGCAGTTTTAGTATCTGATCATTACCGCTGGTATGAATTTTAAAATTTTTTTATGATAAAATTTGTTTAAGCGAAGAATTTAACAAAGATACCTTTATTGAACTCAGAGACTTGTGTATTTAAAATCCGAATTATCTGAATACCAGGGGAATCATAACTTTCACTACAATCCACAAGTACATAAGTATCGCATGGGGGAGGGTACCCAAAGGTGGGTATCATACTCTGAGTGGAGGCTTCTGGCTGAACGCCCATTGGTATCTGCATGCCCTTAAGGATGCCACAAAATACACATGTGAAACGTTGGGGACTGATCTCCCGAGGATCGAACCCGGATCACCTTTTAAAACTACATTAGACCCCCGATTTTAAGAATACTCACGAATACTCTCATCACATCAAATTTTAAGATTGTCTTTTTTTCTGCAAAGTGCCTCTTGTCCGTTCTTGTTCTGGGAGTACGCAATACACAAACATCTAATTAATTTCCAAAGTATGACAAAGCCATGGTGGAGACAAATGTTTCTACATATGGCTGATAAGTAACGCGGTCATCATGCTCTCCTGTGATGTGAAAAGCACATTTTACAAAATGCAGTAACGCACTGTGTAACTAAGTTACGCGTCAAGTTAATTGTTCTAAATAAGTACAGTCTTAAACCAGTTAAAAAAAATTATTCACGCATTCGTTGATGGGGTTCGTGAAAAAACGTAAACACAGTTGGTGTGAGGCGAGAGATATGCAAGACGTGTAGACGTGGAGTCTGTTCATGAGCATATGCACATGCGCAAAAACATATGTCTGCAGTACTGCCTACATTTAGATTCTAATACGTTGTAGTGGCGGAGGGAGTAGACCGGCCAGCTTGGCACGGGCAGCAGGCACAATTTTCAAACTGTCACTGTCACTGCCACATTTTTTACTGATTTTTTTCACCATATTTGTTTTATTTTTAATATTGTGACTTGCCAAGTATTATTTGAACTCTACAACTCATATTTTAACAACATCTGTTAGATAACATATTTTAAAATAATTGTCAATGTAATTCCTCAAAATTTTTTTGTCATAAAATTTTGTTATTTTTTGAAGGTTCCTGAGAGTGATTCATAAAATCTCTACCTTCATAAAATTCAGGGTTTGAAAATTGGGGGTCTAGTGTATAAGAGCTCATGTATCTCCAATTAGTATTTGTCTCACACCAAAGATTCAGTACTAAATTTTATATAAAACACGCTAAAATATATATATTTAAGCCGGAATGAAATTCAATGAGACTAATTTGAAAACTCGACCATAATTTCTTGCCCTTTATAACTATTTTAGGTATGTACGCCTCAACGTTAGACTTAAAGTGAATATTTTTTCTTTAGTGTTGCCTAAATCACATCCTTGACATAATCATAACTAAGCTGGAAAAAAAAATTATAGACCTGTTTTACACACAAATATTTGTGTCACACTTCAGTGATATTTCACATTCAGATGAAAACATTAATTACAACTAACACTACAACAATATAATTAAAATTAGCAGTTCACTCACCTAGGTTTATAAGTCAGACGGATACTTTTTTCTTTTAGTGCAGCAAATTTACACTGATCATCGTCCATCCACCAATTGAAGGGGGCCACGGTGGTGGAGGGGTCATACCTCTCGCCTTCCACCAAGGCGATCCGGGTTCGATTCCCGGCAGGGTTGATCCCGGATTTTCGTATGTGGAAATCGTGTTGGACGATGCCATTGGTCGGCGGGTTTTCTTGGGGATCTCCCGTTTCCCCAGCCCTATCATTCCGGCACTGCTCCATACTCGCCTCATGTCACCCCTCACCAGTAGTGAAGACCTCGATGTTAGGCGCTGACCAAAATCTCTCACCTGACTCCACTGACTGAAAGCAGTTTCTCTAATAGTGCAAACAATATCGTTCACAGAATTCATGTTAAATAAAAAAACTTGCGGAAAGATAAATCCCTACACCTACAAGTCTGGTAACATGGCCGGTTTACTGCTGGCTGGCGAGAGTGCATTGTTTCCTGTTGTTCGGCTGGGATAGTAAAACTTCAGTCTTCTAGGCCTCCTGGTGCAAGGGTCCTGCCTTGACGTGGAATGGTAACCGCCATCTCATGGCTTCAAAACCAAGGGTATTACGTACAGTTTAGAGACACAGTTTTCGTCAAAAACCGCCTATATCACTCGGTTTTCACCTCCTAGTCCTTCGCTACAAGCTTGAAGCGAAAAATGTGTCACCAGTGACGTTAGCTGCATGGAGGCACTCGTCCCCTCAGTGCAACACCACCTAACATAACAAATAACATTTCTGTACTGAAAGTTATAGAAAGAAAGAAAAAAAAAGTCAATATAAACAAATTAATCTCGATTAATTTTAGGTGAAGCAATGCGTCAAACGTGTTCACCATGAGCCCCCAGTGCCAAGGGTTCAAACGTTTTTAGGGTGGAAAGAGCACGCAAGCAAACAATCCCACTCTTAAGAGCCTATGTACAAGCTGTACTCTTCTGCATACAATAAGCTTCAGCTTGCCACACTTGACAGTAACTGTTTTGTTTCCATTCGCTGTGCGCCAAACTGGCATGCAGTGCTTTTGTATCACTATTTTTTCAATGGAACTTTAAGGTGGCCATCTGGGCAGATATCTTTTGAATATTCAAGACCTCACCACGCCTCACCCTAGTTTCTTGGTGCAAGTCACCAAACTGGCGTGGTGTCTTCTTGCAGACAATTTGTCTTCTATGAGACATTCAGTGGTGACCTTATCATTATATGACGTAATATTAAAAATGAAGGTTTATTGTACAAGTCTGTTATACCCTTCAAAAGATTATTCTGCACCAAGAATTTAACACTAATAAAGCATCACAAAAACACCAATTTTCCCTGTTTTTGGCAGCTAGTACATATGCTTGATGAGTATTGGTGAACCTGAAATACATATGTACACAAATTTAACGTTCTATGAATGCTATTCCTACGAAGAGATGACATGTGCGTTACGCAGTTTTAGAATAATCTGGTGACTGCTGAAGTTCTGCAGGCCACTTGGCACCCTAAATGTATTGCGAATAATTTTACCAGTTTGGCATAGAAAATAATAAATGCAGCATGCTACAACACCATTCATGTGCCACATACTGTCCATGTCACGTCTCATGGTAGCTGGGGTCCCTAGCTGCCACTTTCGGCACGGACTGGTCGCCACACCTATCACCGACGACGCGCTCGGCATGATCTGGTCATCGGTGAACCACTACTACGCGCTGTGAAAACACCTAGTCAGGAAATATGCACTGATAAAGTTAGAGAAACTTTTTTTTGTGGTATAAATAGAGGCCACAATTTGTGGTGGAAAGGTTTCTACCCCACTTTGATTCAGTGCCTTACGCGTCCATATGTATATATGCTTATCGGTTATTGGCTGTGTATCTTCGTTAGGGAAGATTGTGGAAATAAAATTCAAGTTATTAAAAAATTTGAAAAGTAACAAGATGAACACTTGGCGACAGAAGGATCTGGTTGGCGAATTTTTTTATAATCAGCAAGGTGAATTTACATGTCTTTAAAAGAGCTTTGTTCATATCGCACAACCAAGCGAGGTACCGAAACAGCAACGCGGACTCGTGATTCCAGAGGATACGGGTTCGATCCTAAGCTCTGGCCATCCTGATTTCAGTTTTCCATTGGTTTCTGAAATCACTCCACGTGAAATAAAGTCCTAAACAAAAGCCATGGTCAATTCCTTTCCCAAATCTCAGTTACCATAAACTAACATGTTGTGTGTTTCGTCTCTGGTGACCTTAGCTGTCTACGAGACGTGAAACTTCACTCTTCTCGCAGTTTCGTGTTCGTTTATCTAACAACTATCCTCTACGTCGAGTGACACATGAATGAAATGAAATACAAGACAAACTTAACATATGTGTTATTGAAATAAATAATTATAATAATTCTGTCAATAATCAACTAAGATTTAGCAAACTGCCAACAAACTGTGCAAGGATATGTAGACTTTCAATATTTTCTCTAATATTCATTTAATAGGGATCATTGATTCGAACATTGTACGAATAATTTCTGTTTAAATAAACGGTTTTTAATTTTCAGATCTGGAAAATTCTTTATATACAAGAAAATATTTTGTAGTAGTCGATTACAAACATTACTATTGTAACTTCATAAATGAATAATTTTACAAAGAAAAGCTTTGTACATTTAACAAAATTTGTTTAGAGTGTACTGGGAATGTTTGATTGGGCAGCTTGCCTTCCACTACAGCGATTCGGGTTTGATTTCCGTCAGGATCATCTCAACTTTGCATTTCGACGCTCATCCACATTTACATCATTCACACTCTATAGATAGCACAACAATGGCTAATGGTCGGTTATGATTGTGAAAGGCCTAGCGGTGACACACTGCCTGAACTTAATTACACCAAACATTATAGCTAGGGCCTCCTTGTCTATTTGTGCATAGTTCCTTTTATGTTTGTGTAGTGTGCGTGATCCAAAAGCAATGGCATTTTCACTCCCATATGCATTCAAGTGAGCCAGAATCGCCCCTACCCCATACTCTGAGGAATCACATGCCAGCATCATAGACTTTGTTGCACTGTAATGCACCAAAACAGCATCTGATTGGATCAACCCTTTCACTGCCTCAAAAGCATTTTCATGAGCTTCTGTCCACTCCCACTATTGTCCTTTGTCGAGCAAACTGTGTAATGGTTCTGCTACACTAGCTTTACCACGCAGGAACCGATCGTAGAAATTAAGTAATCCCAAGAAGGCTTGCAGCTCTTTCTTACACATGGGCACTGGAGCATGGTGGATGGCATCCACTTTAATCGCGTCGGACGTATCCAAACTATTCACACAGTAACCCAAAAACTTTACTGATGATGCAGCAAAAACACACTTCACTTCCTTCAGCCGTAATCCTGCTCTTTCAACACACTTGAGGACTTGATGGACTCTCTGCCAGTGTTGTTCTGCATTCGTTCACATGACGAGGATGTCATCCAGCAAAACGACAACTCCCTCAGCGCCTGCTAGCAGCGTTTCCATTAATCTTTGAAAAAAGTTGTAACACATTCAAAGCCAAATGGCGTTGCATGCGGTACAACCCCCTTGGCATGTTTATCATTAGTAAGTCAGCAGTACTTTTGTCTACCGACACCTGCAGATATGCATCTGCCAAATCCAATTTAGTGAATAATTTGCCTCCTGCTAAGTTGGAGACTGCTTCATTGGTTGCTGGTAAGGGGTAAATCTCAGTTTGACACACACAGTTCACTGAACACTTGTAGTCCCCACATATGCGTACCGACCCTTCAGCCTTTTGCAGACAGCGACAATGGGAACGGCCCACCTTGAGAATGTTACAGGCTAGTACACATCTTGCTCCACCAGTCTATTAATCTCTTTATTGACAGCTCCGTGTAGTGCAAAAGACACTGACATGCACTTCCGTAATATAGGTCTTGCAATTGGTTTAATTTCCATACTTACTAGCGGCCCCACATACTGTCCCAAGTCTGCGCTAACAAACACATTAGGATATTGGGTTGCTATGCTTGCTGCCACTTTGGAATGCATAGTTAATACCCCCTCCACTGAAATACAGAGAGGTTTCAACAAGCTCCTTCCCAAGAGGAAAGGCCCACCACCTTCCGCTACCAACAACGGTAAACTGACATCAGCTACGTTTGTCTGCACACGTACGTCCACTGACCTCGGTACTTTTAACTTTTCCTGTGACCATGTGTGCAACAGTAATTTTGGCTGCTTGAAGTTTAGGCCTTCTCTGTCATAATTGCTCAAAAGTGTCACTACTAATGACCGTGAATCCAGCTCCAGTGTCTACTTCCATTTCCACGACCCTACCATCCAACCGTAACTGTATTTTTATTGGTGGGTGGCTGTTGGGGAAGTGCGACTGCAACTTGTATGGGCTTTACAAGGCTGTGTCCTCTTCAGACGAGTCCCTCCTTCACGTTACATGAAAGGCTCCACTAATTTTTTTGTTGTGCCTTGGCACTTTATGCGAACCTTGCACTTTGGCACCCAAATTTCTTTTGGAGATAAATGCTCCCTCAATGGCTTGGAAAAGTACTGTAGTTGCACCTTGTGGAGCGGTACTAGACGATTTCTGCACTATGGGGACTGTTATAGTGCCAGAAACGTAGTAGTTCCTGTATCTGCTTGCACAAAGTTGATACACTTCCTCGGATTGCCTTATCCTGTAAACCAGCCTGGGAACACCTAGGCCTACTTGGTTTACTGCTTTTGCCAGTTCACACACTTCCCCCTTCAGGTCAGTGACATTACTTCTAGTTGCTTCAGCAGCAATGGCCATGTCTAGGAAGGACTGAAATGTCACGTTATCCTTGGTCAGCATCATGTGCTGCAGTGCCTTGTCATACACCCTGCACACCAACCGATCCCGTAACATTATGTTTAAATCTGTGAAGTTACAATGGGCCGATAGTCGCTGCAGCTATGCCATGTATTCGGCGATTGACTCCATTGTCTGTTGGTCACGTTTGTGGAATTTGTAGGTTTCCACTACCTCGCTCGTCTTGGGATTGAAGTAGTTGGACAGTGACATCAAAATTGCCTTCATGTCCACTTTGCTCGTAGCTTTGGGTAGACATTATGATGCCGCCAAATTGTACAATTAGACCCCGCATACCATAAAGAAAATAGCCTTCTTCTCCTCCTTGTCGGTTACTTTATTTGCCATGAAACAGTACAGTACTTAAGTCGTTCTGAGTACGCTTTCAACGTGTCCTGCCCAGGAACAAATTCCCCGAAGTAATTCCACAACGCAATTGGAGATTATGTGTCACGACACACTTATTTCGGCACCCGACACGTACACTCGTATTCCTCGTTGCCAATGTAGTGTCTACTCAATCCATATGGCTATTCGTAGTTTCCATTGCTCACTGTTAATATTCGCTGTGTGAACCTCAACACATAATACAATCACCATCCAAGACGAGTCCTGCCATAACTAGCTAACTTCGTTGTTTTCGGTTGATACCACATGCTGCCAACCTCTGTAACTGAGTACTCAACAGTAAGAATACACAATGAATACTTCTCATGATGTGCCAAATGAATTTCTTAAGTAAGGGCCTTTACAAAATTGAAAACTTTAGCATTTGACTTTGTTTAACACAGCTTTACGACAACTTTCAATACATGGCTTTTTATGGAGTCGTACACAATGGCGTCGCCAAAGCAAAAGTCAAGCAACCTTGACTTTCGTTTCCACTAAACTTTGTGAACCAAAGAATTAGCTGATTATATATGTTAGAACCAAAAAAGTTTGTTTCTGAGTATTGTTTTCTTCGCCAATATTAGGACTTCGTAAAAAAGTTAACAGATTTGTCTTGAATGTACTTGAAAAACCTGGTAAATAGCGTTGGAGAAGTATTTGTAAATTAACTTTAAGTTGTGTGAATAGATGGCATTGCTTTTGTTCTAAAAATTATTATAATGCATGAGAAAATATTAAATTGGGCTCATATTTGGAATATTTACGCGGTGTGCTTTTATGGGAAATATATAATGATTTATATCATAATATTTCCGTTTCGAAAACAAATTTTTCATCATTTTTCTACTGTCGTTACTTTAACTTTATGTTTGTATTGTTATTGACGAAATACGTAACAGAAACGTAAAGTCAAATGCTAAAGTATTTAACTGTGTATAGGCCTTAACAATTGTTCAATTATTGCAAACCATGTTGTTTTTTGTGCGTAAGGTTGACTGAAGTTGAAAACATTTGCTGCATATGTTTTCTTTCATTCTTCGGTATGAAAGGAACATATTTGTAATGTTTTGTTTCTTCTGGCGATATTTAAAATTAGGTAGTTCCAGAGGTTTGAAAGATATTTCAGAACATGCAGAGTTTTTATACACTGATGTATCAGGTGAAAATCACAATGTTACATATAACTTGCAGTCGGAGCAACAAAACAACATTATCTTTCCACATACCTATGTTGAACTAAATTTATCTTGCTTCTCCCCACCTCACATGAAATAAACAGACCACTGAAGTAATATTTTGACATAATTAGTAAGACAAAAAAGACTTGAACAGCAAACTAGTAATATCATCAAATGAAAAAATTAATTGTGTGTTGAACTGGTAATGTCTGTTCACATAAATTATTTTATTCACCCACCAAACAGCTGGAGAGTAATGATACACAACGGTACACATGAGTTTTCTCTACAAAGTATGTTTTTTACTACAGTAATAGGCCAAAACAACAATAAAGACTATCACTCTAAAATGAGAAAGCAAGCAGCACAAAACTTATGAGAACACTACATCTCACAAAAATCATATAAAAACATCAGGTTGTTGTATGGGGTGTTAGCATGCTGATGTAGTGCCGTCACTCAGTTTTGATCCTGACAGCTTGATAGACTCGCAGGGGCACAGGTAGAACAGAGTACCTCTTTATACAGAGCCCGCACTCGACTCCAGTGGTGGCTGTCAGGGTAGGAATATTACGTATGAAGTAACAGACCATTGGCCTTCTGTTTCTGGGTTTACTTAACAATACCTATCTTTCTTCTCACTCCACATGCACCTTAATACTGTCAGGGATTGCAGTAATAATATGGGGATCAGGCAGGGATCACATACCCTCAAGATGACGACACACACTCCCTACAATATTGTCCGGTGTTGCGCGTCCAACCTCACAGCCACACGTCCACAGATAGCTCAGCGTCTCATCAATTAAACATAAACTGTGTGGATTCCGACAACGTAGCGAGGGATGAAAGATGGCGGAACTCTAGAAATGTTTAGGGTTTATTATCTGAAGTTGCAACATTCCAGACTTATTACATCATCTCCAAAATTGGCTGCTGGGGGCACTATTCCAGCAAACCACAAGTTTTTAAGCCTACATGTTCAAAATGGATGGCCAGTGATCACAGATAATTCTGCTAACAGTTTATAACCTCAACTTCACATGTTAAATTAAAGACAAAAATAAACTTCCACTTCACAAGTTGAATTAAAAACAAAAATAAAACTTCCACTTCACAAATTGAATAAAAAAAACATAAAAAATTAGGGCCAGTTACTAGTATAAAATGTTGCCCTCCCAACACTTAACCAACAGAACCCCATCCGTTCTCGCAACACCTTCTCTTGCACACAGCACGTCCATATCTGCCTACATCTCGCCAACGAATCTATACAACTCCGCGGCCTACATAACGAATTATCACAACTTTGAGACAACTAGACTAACATCCATCTCCGTCCACATCTTGCCAACGAAAAAAGCTACCTTTGTAGGAAAACTACCAGCGTCGCTCATCAGTGGTGCCGCCCTGCTGCCATTTACAGGAATCAATTAAAAAATATTAAGTTTTAAGCAATTAACACAAAATTTTAAAGGGGTAATATCTGCAATAAACTCTTAAGTATTAACAGTTTAGTTTTCATACAAATTATATATGTACACACTAACTAATAATTTTGTTATTAAGTGAAAGAAACATTAAATTCAAAATTTATACGCCTATGAGAATAATCTGTTATTCCATTGGTTGCAACCAAATATGGCGCCAATTCCTCAACAATCATCTTTATAGGCCGGTCTTGCACTAAAGTACAAGTTTTCATGGAAATAGTAAATTTAGCTTGATATCTCTGTTCTTCTCACACTTCAAGCTTTAATAATGAATATATAATTTCGTTAAATACAATTTGTAGACTATTTATTTTAGAAGGAAGGAAGGGAAGAAGAAGAAAAAGAAGAAAACTAAATATAATTATTGAAATTGTAAAGAAAGCATATTAACATTAATAAGACAACTGTTCTAATCAAGGTTTCAAATGAAATGATTTTAAATAACCAAATTTAATATTACTTATCTCTATATACAAAAATGAACACTGACTGACATATCAAACTACATCCCAAACCACTGAACCTATAAATTATGAAATTTTTAGTGTGGGTTACCCTCAGGTCGTAGGCAGGGCCGGATCTACATATTTTCCTAGGGTTGGGGGGGGGGGGTGGCAAAAGTGCATTTTGCTGCCCCCTCACGTTTTTTTGGTTAGCTAAATTTTTATTAACCTTAAAAATAAAATTGAGTATGTACTTAATCATATGAATATAAAGGGCATAATTTCCTTTGTTTGCACAAACACATAACCTTATTATAAGTTTAATCTGAAATTTAAAAAACGGTTTCTACGTAATATACATTTAATAAAAATATTTAATAGATATACTGTATTCTCATTTCTTAGATAGAAATACATTTGATCTACATAATACAGTCATACAAATATCTTGGAAATATAATAATCTGTTTAACTTCACTTTCCGATTGTAATGTCCATTACGAAAAAGTGAGAAATGAAAAGTTATACTTTAACTTTCCTTGCTTTCTTCTATGCAAAACTCTCAATGAGATCGTCGTAATTAATAGTGTTTGCTACATCCTCTTCTATTGCTATCAGTGAAAGGCTTGTAAGTCGTTCCTGATGCACAGATGATCTCAAAAAGTTCATAACTAATTTCAGTTTGCTGAAACTTTGTCCGCAGGTTGCAGATGTTGTAGGAAGAGTAATGTAAATTTTCAAGGCTATGCACACATTCTGAAAGGCATCTTGTAAATTGTTCTTGTAGATAAGTCTTAATAACTCAAGAGAATTAAGCTGTTCAGGATTTTGGCAATATTGTTGTACCTGGTCTTTGAACACCTCAAGTTCGGTGGTGAATTCCGAAATATTTAAATCTTCAAAATAGGTATTGGCTAAAGAAGTAGCCTTTGCTCTCAGTTCATCAGGACCGAGATCCATCAGATTTTGTCAATTCAAAAAGAAAAAAATTTTCGTTGAGTGATTTTGTACACTGTAGCCTTGTGGTCAAGTTCTAACAGTATTCTGTCAAATACCATTTTGAAGGATTGCTCAAAACGTTCAATGCTAGATATAGTTCGGGACTCGTCTTCAGCCTGTTCACCTGGCTTCCTCTTCCTCTTCGTAATTCTTTTTTCTTTCAGGGTCGGCTCCACAGACATTTTTTTCGCAATTGTTTCTGCTTGTTGGTACCAAGCTTCATATGTTGAATTTCTTAATCTCTGCAAAGTTTCCTTCAGCCCTTCCATCAAATGTACTGATCTAGTTAGCAAAATATCACTCTTCTGAATTTCTTTGTTGATGCGATCAATTTCCTTTAAGATGCCGTTCCATGTTGTCAAGTTCATTATAAAACCAAAGTCTTTTATAGCTTCTAGAAGATTTTTTGCCTCAGGTTTCGCCTTGGGAAGTAAATTTTCTTCTAGTATTTGTTTCAGAGCCTCAGATACTTAACAAATATTGCTGGTTAGGACACCCACAGCTTCTGATTTTGCAGACAAACGAGTTTGGCTTGATCCCTTAAGGACTTGTTCCCGAGTTTTTTTCAGACTGGTGCCAATAACTCAAATATTTTTTAACCAAAAGTTTTGAAAAAATTTGAGTCAATGTGCAATCACATGATGCACAATACTGTGGACGCGTTTCTTTTTAAAAATAATGTACCATTTGCCAACAAAAAAATAACTTCCTTCATTTTTGCTTATTTTCACGACGAAAAACGTGGTACTTTGGGTAATGAAATCTAAAAAACGGTTCAGTATAATTCTACAAAAAAATTCAGCTACAAATTATAACATAAAAGTGTCAAAACTGTGCAGCGAAATTTTGATATGAGTATTAGGTAGCAATAAAAATAATATTTTCGAAATCACTGCAAAACTCTGTAACAAGGCCTTAAGGTTGCTATTCATATGAAGCTTCATTACTTCCTAACGTTCAGTCGATGAAACAAAATAGCAGAAAAGTCACTGGACTATCCCAAACACATTAGCTCCCTCTGGATTTGCTGTACAAGCATGCAGTCCTACCAGATTAAGTGAATGGGCCATGCATGGAACATACACTGCAAATTTGTTTTCTTCTCTGATTCTGGCCTGCACCCCTTTGTATATATCAGCCATATTAGATCCATTGTCATAAGACTGACCCCGACAGTTTTTTATGTTGATGCCATCTTTGGTCAGCTTACATAACATAGTTTCCGTTATGTGTTTTCCAGTCTTTCCGTGAACTTCTACAAAATGAATAAAACTTTCTCGTACTTCACATTTTCCATTTTCATTAATTTTTACGTATCTTAACACCTGGCTCATTTGTTCGGTATGTAATACATCAGGTGTACAGTCAAACATAATAGTGTAGTACTTTGCTTGCAAAACATCATTCAGAATATTTCCAAAAATTTTGGCAGCAATTAAGTCTATCACTTCATTCTGTGTTGTTTTTGATAGATATGAAACTTGACCTTTTTTCAAATGTTGCAAAACTTGTGACAAATTTAGATTGTGTTTTGCCTGAAGTGCAATCAAGTTCAAAAAATTATCCTGGCCCTTTGATATAAAATTATTAGAGCAAGCTGCTGCATTCTCGTCAGAACCTCTAAAAGACAGGCCATTACAGGCAAGGAACAAAATCACATCGATCACAGCATACAGAATGTGACGCCATTTCTTTATTTCCTTCTCGATTGATTTCTCCAGTTCTTTGTTTATTCCACATTCTGCACTCATAGTTTTCAGCAACGTTCTCCATTTTACCACATTCGCTGTGTGTGTAGAGGAACATTCGTGTTGCTTCAGTTTTTCTGACCATTTTTTCCAGTTGGTGAAACCTGTAGTCTGTAAAGACGACCCTACTGCTCCCGCTGAAGTTGAAAGGTTGTGAAAAAGTTTGCAGGGCGCACAGAAAAGGGCATTTTGTGATTTTGAGTAGGTAAACCAGCTTCTTTTGATTTTTTCTCTATTAGGCAATACTTTATACCACATGTCAGGAGTCAAATGTCGATTTCTTCTTACAGATGGTTTAAACTGAATGTAGTTTGGGTACTCACTCGATAATTTTGCTGTTTCATTACTCAGAAAACAGTGTGTCGTATCACAAATTTTTTTCAAAAAGGGGCCCAGTAGCAGGATCCGATGGTTCAATAAATACATTTCTTTTTGACAAATTTTCTACCTGCTGTAATTGTGGTTCTTCCAGCTGTATTAACTCTTCTTCCCTGCCTCCAGCCAATGTATAATCCATTGGAAAAATAACTTTCTCTACAAATTCTATACAATCCTTTAACAAAAATGTTACTTCTTTTAATATCTCTCCATCTGTGGTTCCAGTCTTCTCTTCTAAGTGGTCAACTTGTGTGTGTGTGGTTTCTCTTCTACTTGCTTCCTGTGAGTCTAAAGACTGCGGTAATTCTCCTTTCCTTTCCCCCTCTTGAGAAATATTTTCTTCCAAACAAAGTGTGGATGATATAGCAGAAGTGCAGCTTAAAGTACACAAAGATATGTCTTCTCTACCTTTAATGATAAAACTGCCACTTGCTTCCGATCCCAGTGTCTTTGTTTTAGATAAGTCCATGTCAGAGCAAATATCGGTTTCCTCTGTATTGTCTTCTTCAGTTTCTTGAAGTATGGAATAGTCGTTACATTCCTTCAGCCATAGTTTCATTTGAGTAGAACTTTTCTTTTCTTGTATTTCCTTTTTCTTTGCTGCTTTTCTGTAGGAAGCACCAGACAGTTTTTTTCTTGGAATCATGATTAAACTGGGGAAAAAATTTATATTCGTACACAGTATACACTACATATAGTGGAACAATATTCTCTTAAGGACGCTGCCTACTTAGAGATATTTACATTTTAGCTCATAACTCAGGGACTGGGCGGCACGGACAAGCACATCTAATAAATACTACATGGTTACCACATGAAAGCTTCTGAATGGGTGTGCATAATTTTAGTCGTGCCTTACGTACCTTTGGAACTTTAAGCATTGGTGCTGTAATTTTACTGAGTGAAAGGCTTTTGTAAAGTTAAAAAAAGTTGCAGCATCAATTTGACAAATGGCATGCATTTTCATTACGTCTACCAGTACATCTAGAATCCACAGAGAGGCACGTTAAACGGTTTCACAACAAAACTGCATGTTTCAAATTTTCTATAAATCAGTTAAACTAAGGAGATGCCAAGTAGGCAGTGCCCTACATATTTCCGTATACCTATTTATGTAGCCTATTTAAAGGATACAAGGAAACTGGGAACAAGTAAAAGGTTTCTTGTATGCGTACAGTTTACGCCAAGCGATGTCAAAATCACATAATATTTCACACATTTTGCGAGCATGATCTGTCACACTTTTAAGAACGATTTTTGCATTTGGATAGAAAACAAATTATGGGAAAAGATTACTGTGAATGTAAATAATGGATCATTGTTTATTTTGTTTCGTACAGCGGCCAACTAACAAAAGTATGGGGATGAAATGCACACGCAAGAAAGAAAACACTTTGTTATGTACAAAAATATTCCATATTTACTGCACAAGTGCCGTCTTTAACAATGTACGAGTAAAATTTTAATTCACGAAAAATTTCTCATGTTATTGTCTGATAAATGTGTGTAAAACGAATACTGTTTTTTTGTTTTAATTTTACATATAAACGTAAGGTACTGTAGATAATGTATATGCTATAGGCCTATCTCGTTCATAATTGAAGACCTCGGGAGTAAATAATTATAACCCACATTGTAAGACAGTCAATGTAAAAAAATTATATTCATAAATTCAAAAGAAATACTTGATCACAAAATTAGTTGGTAGTTTATTTTAAACTACATAATATATGATAAATTTATGTAACGCTTTTGTCCAGCTTTGACATACGTTGTTTTACACCTAAGCTGAGAACTACAGAAATGATGGTTATCATTATTTACTCCCGAGGTCTTCAATTATCAAAGTTCTGAAATTAATAAACACAGTTGTTCTATTGCGCCATTCCAGCATTTAATGGTCTCAATAAGTCTAGGACTCCGACGTACTATTTACAATTTACAATAGGAAATTTAACATCATGTTGTCACAGTAATCAAGATCTTGTGCATTTTTACGAAGTTCTAAAATTAAAATAAATTTGCAACATTTTAGCCACCTCGACTCAGCTTATAATTACGTCATTATAACTATCCATCGATGATCAACAAAAATAAGATCATTGAAGCGGCGGGTTTGGGGAGTGAATAATTGGACTGCCTAATAACTTACATGATTGCCAACCAAATAAAAAATCTAGATGAGACATCTAGCGGCCATTCTTGGAACTACGTGTATTTGTTTACGCAACGGACGCCTCTAGCAAACTCAGCGCTGCAACAGCAGTTTAGCTGCCGACCAATCAGAAGCCGCACATTTGAAAAAGCACATTGCTGAGACATCTAGCGGGTAGAGTGAGAACCTTGCAGCCTAGCCGAGGTAAGTGTAGGGCTTTTTAAGCTGGAGAACGACTGCCATGTCCCAGCCTGTAGTTTATAGCATAGGCAACGTTGTCACGCACCAAACTGCTTATAACCGCACAAACTAATTACTATGAGAGAGCACAGTTGTATTGTTAGGACGCTCCTAACGCTCAAGTTACGGAATAGACTCCTGCCTAGAATAAAAGTGCAGTAGTAATTCGAATCTGCTAGATCTGCCAATATACTTATTTACCTTGGGATCTGCCGCCCCCTTCAAGCTGCCGCCCGGGGCACGTGCACTCTTTGCCCCCCCTAGATCCGGGGCTGGTCGTAGGCAAGCACTAAGAAGGGATTTTTCGTAATTCAACCTCTAAGGGGGAGAAAAGGGGTGAAATGTATTTCCGAAGGAACGTTGATAGAGTCCGAACCCGACTGCCTATCACCGTGATTTTTACTTTAATAGGACACTCATAAAAATGCATATTAGCCAATTTAGTAATTTTCGAAATTCAACATTGAAGGGGGTGAAAAGACCTTATACGTATGTATTTCCGATTAACTATCTAGCATTTGACTATAGAAAGTTAATACTTTTATGAGTGAAATATTTGATCTGTGTAATTTGTACTTTCTCTATTTTCATTTCTCTTTGATTTGTGTTAGATTTTCAGATTTTTGTTTGCTGAATAAATTTTTTAATGTACTTATTTCTCTATGGATCATTAGGTTAGTTAATGTATATGCACCTACCTGGTTAACTAGATAAGTTAATTTTATTCATATATATTTTTTTCATGATAGGACTCACATCCTAAAACTTAATTTTAATTTAATTTAATTTTTATTTTCATTAATTTCTAATGTATTATTTTTGTTTTGCTTTCAGTTTTTTTTTTTCATGTTTAATTTTAGCATTAAGATTTTGATATAATCTCAGCCCCAGATGCTTATTTAGGCTGACAACTATGTGGCTTGAGAAATAGTTGATTTTTAAGGGGGTTGGGGAGTTAGAAAGGAATCTTGGCCCAGCTACCATACAGGAATGGTGTGTTTTTGAATCACTCTGTTAAATTTTATATTTGAGCGCCAGCCTAAATTTTATTTTAGATTCATGAGTGGCAAAGATGAAGTATTATGTTGAGGCGGGACATGAACTTTTGGCAGAAGCACTGATGATTCTCGAGGATAGTTTTTTTTAGTGCACAAGAGTTTTGAAGAGCCAGGCATGGGTAACACTATTGATGCTAACATTGCTGTGGTATGACACAGTCTAGTTACTTTATGTCATAAGCCTTGCCACTGTAAGTTACATATTATTTTTCACAGAATATTTATTCTGCTTTAAATCTAATTTTGATAGTACCAAGACCACGAGACCTGATTTTCTTAGAATCTTTTTGTCTACCGCTCTAAAGAGAATGAGCTACAGCCGCGGACAATTTCACGTGTTAAATAGCATGTTTGTGTATAAGTGTGATGAATTTTCAGTATCAGTTTCTGAACTACCTAAATTTTGAACCTAAGATACCTTATCTGATTCTACAGTTCTTAAAGCAGGTCATACATTTCGATTTGAACTTGCAATAATTAATGCTTACTTCTGGATTAATTTATGATTATTTCGAAGTATTTAAATCAGTATTTTACTAATTTTATGTGTAAAGGATGTGGTAATAACCTTACAGCAATAATTTCATTTTCATTACCTTCTTTCAAGTTTCATTTGAATCAAGTCAGCATTTTTTTTTTTAAATTTTCAGCCCAAATAAATTTCAAAATGTTTAAAACCCTGAGCGAGTGGCAGTACTTATTTCATAGTGTTTTATTTACATGTAGAATCTGAACTACAATGGTGAACCTGAATAATGTACTATTGAATGTTTCATGTCAGTGTGTTATGCCCACAGTTTTATGTGTGATGTTTAGATTCTCAATCAGTATTGTACACTGTATTCACTCAACACACACTTTAAGGTACTTCCAACCAACTAACAAATAATTCCTCACATTCACACATTGATATATAACTGAGCATTAAAAATAATACATTATATCTATCGAATCCTTCGGGATAAAGAGTTAATTTTGCTAGCGTAAATACCCAAAAAGTAGTTTTAGAATTTTTTGAAATTTGACACCCAGGCAGTAAAAAAGAGGCAAAATGTGTTTTTATGCATCGTCTATATCTTTGAAACACAATCGGCTATCGTGATTTTTAATTTAATTGGTAATGTCTATGACAGGACTCCAAGACGTTTCGAAATTCTTTAATTAAGGGGGTGAAAATACGTGAACTGTGTTTTCGATTATTCCTCTGTATCTATCGAACCAATCGAGATATTGAAGTGTTCTTTGCTTTAGATTGATGCTTTTGTAAATATCCCATGTACCATTAAAATATATTTTCAGAAATCGGCACTAAAGAGGATACAAAAAGGGTATGTTTTCGATTCACAATTGATATGTATAGATCATATTGATATTCATACAGCGACGCGATTTTTGTTTAAGATTGATGCCTACTCAAATACCTAAAAAGTAATTTCAAGAATTTTCGAAATTCGCCACCTACAAAGGTGAAAAGGGACGAAAAATGGTGAAAAGTGTTGTCAAATAATCGTCGATATATCTTGAACCCAGCGGGCTATTGTCATGTTTTTCACTTTCAAGAGACACCAGTAAAGTAGTCTAAAATGTGATGCAAGTGTATTTTCGAAATTCAGTCTCTTGTGTGGTGAAATACCCGGAATGTGTTTTAGATAAATCTTCAATATTAATTGAACCCATCGAGATATTCAGTTTATTTTTGCTTCAGGATGATGATTAGGTAAGTGGCTGGAATATGGTTTTAAGATTTTTCAAAATTCGAACTCCCAGTAGTGTACAGGGGTTATAAGTGATTTTTAATGAATGATCGATTTTGCTTCAACTGAACAAGCTATCGTTGTGATTATCACTTCACTTGAATACTTGAAAAAATATTTAAGGTGTGAAATTAAAATTTTTCAAAATTCGACACCTAAAGAGGTGAAAAGGCATAAAATTTGTTTTCTATCAACTGATGATACTTATCTAACCAGTACAGATATTGAGGTGGTGTTTGCGTGAGACTGAAGCTTACGTAAGTATTTAAAAAAAGTAATGTAAGTTTTTTTATTTTCTAAGATAGCTTAGTTATTAAAGGAAAACTTAGTTCGTGCACTTTCAAGGCAGATGATCCGAAAACAAACACGACCAGCAAGAAACAAATTATATAGGAGTTTCGTCCTACAGTTCTAATCGAGACATATTGTTGTACTACCTCTATGAGCATAGGATAGTAATATTTTATTTTTAAATTTAGTTTTAATTAATAATTTCGATGTTATGTTGCACAGTTGTTTGTAGCTCTGGTCTATTGTTCCAAATGTTCTTGACTCACATTCCATTAAAACTTTGCAGATGTGCAATTCTGACACAAAGATGCAGGACAGATTAAATCAGTGCAATTAGATAAAGTCGTTCAAAGGTGTTAAAAATTTATTATGCAGTCCACTATCCACTAAAGTCCCTCGTCAGCGTCATCTCACATACACCATCTCACTAACCTCAAGGTTGGGGCACCAAATAATTTTATAGTTCTGTAAAACATCTGCCGAAACTGCCAACTGGTACTTAACTCCAAGTGAAGGTTTTGAGAGACAAGTATGTTATTCAGGGCACCATCACCAATGGTTGTGTTTGGGGAAAATTAGTCTTCATACCACGTAAACTGCATATTTCATTCGACTACCCTCTTACATTTACAAGTCTGTAATTACCCCACAACGTCGACTTTGCTGTGACTATAAATAAGGCCCAGTTAAAGTCGCTTTTAGTGGCAGGGACAAACTTAATTAAGACTGCTTTTCGTGTGGACAGATATAGCTACTTATCCTGCTGCAGAGTTAACTCGACAAGCAGCTTTGTCATTCCAACACTTGATGACTGAACTGCCTATATGGTGTACAGAGGTTTTTCAATTAAAGCAAATATTATCTGCTGTGAGTAACACATGCGGCAAAGCCGCGAGCGCAGTGCTAGTTTTAAATAAAACTAGTTCACAGTTAATAAAAATTAATCACTTTGAATTTTAATAAATTTCCACTAACGTGCTTTCTCTTAGCAAATAAAATACAATTAGTACTTACACAGAATTTTCAGATACCATTGTTGGAATGACCACCAGGCCTACATAGGTGGCAACAAAATATTCTAAACAACATACTGTAGATTATTAACATGTAAAAACGAATCTGGGGCCAGCTCAAGGCCACGCTACACCGGGCTAGAAGCATCGCCAACAGTGTGGTGTGCCCAGGCTATGTGCAAGTTTCACTGGCCAGTTTAGCAAACTACTCCGGGCAAGTGATGCTTGTGTATGGCTCACTAATTGCAGATGCCTTTCCAAAGTATAACTTTGTTCAGAACGCATTTGGCTATTAAATTTTACTGAATAATAATACAGTATCACAGCAAATAGCCCGTGAAAACAGATTTCACATGTGCTAGAATTTACATTCTCTGTAATGTTTATACTTTATTTTGAGTCAAAGGAAAATTGTAAATGCCCTTCCAGGGTATAACTTAGTCAAAGATGCTTCTGCCTATTCATGTTAATTATTTAGTTAAATACATAACACTCAGATTGCAAAATGCAAGTAGAAATGTAGTTAACTGTTGCACACTGTGCTACGTTTAGGATTGTTTTGGTTACATGGAGAGGTTGTCATACTTGGGTGTAAATTATTTTTTGAATACACATGCCATAGACACACAACAGTTTAATACAGTATTGAATTTCGCACTGCAAGACTTAATTCTCCATCACAAATTCATTGCACTGCACGATCTAGTAGAGCATCGCACAGTCTTTAAACCGATCAGTGTACACTATTGGCGGCATCTGTAGACAACCAATAAACGTACTCCCCAACTAGAGAGCTGTAGATAGGCCTGGTCTGAGATCATGTGGACACTGTCAGGTGGGGAAAATTGCCTTAACACACATATACCATTAATTGAACTAAGCTCATCCCATTGTTATTTTGATGCTTACAATAAGAAAATAACAGTCAGTCAGTTTGCAGAGTTGTGAACACACAGTACAGTACTAACAAAGTTTGGCACACTCACTTGTTTGGGCTTCTCCTGGGTGCCATGCTTGAAGTCAGTCTTCACTTTGCCTTCCTGCATCTTGTAAACAGTGACAGGTTGCTTGAATATGGATGCCGTCTGACGGATGGGTGGCACCAGCGACGCATCGTTCCTAATACCTCGACTGCAATGAGAAAATGTGTTACCAGTAACAGAGTCGGAAATGGGAGCACACAATATTTTACACACTCAAAACTGTAGATATTGGCACTTTTTACACACACACACAAAAAAAAAACATACTTCAGAGTACATTTAAAATAAAACAACAGAGTATGTATGATGGCCACAGGTAATTCTGTCCAGTGAATCTATCCACAGGCCAATACTGCCACAGAGGGTTATATGCCATTGTCAATAAGTGTAGGTCTACTGATAATATGCACATCATTTTATTTTTATAGCACAGTTTTAATTACATGTTAATGTCGTAACATAGCACTATTATGAGCAGAACACGAGTTATTTAAAGAAATATATATTAAGATTTTATTTTTTTTACAGCCACTCCAGAAAATATTGATAATGAGGCATGATTGTATCACAATCTGGTGTGCAGGTACACATTTAAAGCTAACACACACAGGCTAGATTTCAGTCACCCAAGATACTATAAATGTATGTGTGGGTGTGTATATAGACCACTCTATGTAAGAATTCCGTATTTCAACAGTTGGTGCTGCCAATATTTGTAACATGCACTACAATAACATACTATTTAAAACAACAGGATGTGATCGTATGGCCTGATGAAGCAGTAGTGTGTAGCACATGTGAAAGATAGGTAAGCATTTTGGAGTAACTGTAATATAGCATGGCTCCATATCCAGCATTAGTCAGTTATCTATTTTATTTTATTAAAATTGTGTCATTTCTATGGCAATTTAACAAACAACTGCACTATTATCAGTCAACCTGTACCGGTAACCAAAACAAAGGATGGCCCTGTCGAGAGTGTGAACTGAGGCTTCTTACACGTGATTCTTATAATGCGTTATTTTATTATTCTGTGCATGTATTTAATACACTGCAATGCTGGGATTAAAAAACCTGGCCTGCAATCGCCAGTCACAATGGGATATTAAAACGTGTATCCGAAGACGGGAACTAGAAAGTAATTAATGTAGAGAAAAGTATACATTTTATATTTTATGTATGTATGTATGTATGTATGTGTGTGTATATGTGTATATATATATATATATATATATATATATATATATATATATATATATATATATATATATATATAAATTTATGTATTTATAAAGAGGGTGAAAAGGGGGGGAAGTTGAATGAGGTACCTCAATAAAATATACATATTTTTTAATTGTTATAAAACTGTCATTACGGGCCCTTAACATCATTTTACACCTTTTAGATTTTCCAAAAATTG
>PNEQ01134974.1:22090-35266 GCA_003012365.1 Medauroidea extradentata | reverse complement strand
ACGAAAAAGTTCATTTTTTAATGGTATCAATTAGTACCAAGTATAATGAGATTTTATGCCTGTCTGCAAAAATGTAGACCTACATATTACCAAAAGGATTTTAATCTGATTTGGGCAATTAAGCTTACCAATGTTCGTTTATAATATTATTACTTACACTTTATGTTGATACATATATTATTTTCATTGAGGGTGTGAGAGTGCAAATGTTTGGTGTGTAGGCTACAATAAATATTTTTCCGAGTTTCTAAGTATTGGGAGTGGTACAACTATGATAATAACACTGATGTTAAATTAGTTTTAATTTCAAAGGTACCTTGAAAGGCAAGTTTTTTTGGATAGTCTACTACTTGAAACTTAAAACATACTGCTTTATGATCTGATAGTGCAGAACCAAATTGAAAGCAATAAGAGAAATAATAGTATTAATGCTTGTATGTATGTATTTTATTTTTAACCTTCGACGCAAAGAGAAGAGTGATATAAGTTTGACGTGTCTGTATGTGACATCGTAGCTCTTAAACAAATGGACCGATTTTGATGTGGTTTCTTTTGTTTGAAAACTGACTTAATCAAGAGTGTTCTTAGCTATGATTCAAGGAAATCTGTTTAGCTGATTAAATATCTTCAGCACTTTTCTAGTGTTTTTTTGTGAATATGAGCAATTCTACTGGTCTGATCGATTTGAAATTAAGTATCCTGTGAGTCAGGGTTTCTTAAATTTTTAATTTAAGTCTTCCCTCTTCATAATAGTTTTAAAATGTTTGTTCTTGCAGCTTCAGTTTGTTGTAAGCTAGTATTATTTTAACTTTTTAGGTGTTGGGTATGAATAAAAAGCCATAAGTAATGAATATTATATAAGTTACCCATACATGTTTATTTGTTTTGGTAGTGCCCTTAAATGTTACAACAATTTTGAGCATACCTAGGTAAGTATAGAAGAAATAATCTTAAATATTTAATGGTTCTATTAAATGACCATCTGTAATCTGTAGAATAGGCTATTCATTACTGTAATCTAAAATAATTTCCCATTATCATCTACGTAGTTGTGAATAATTAACAAGCAAGGTTAAATTTGTTCTATTCTTAACGGAATCCAACTTTGGAACAAAGCAGTTCATATCTTGATCTACTGGTATGTCTAATCAATAATCATGGATTAATTGCTTTAGACAGTAGTAGGAATAATATGTACCCAGTATTGAAAACAAACAATTGTCCGAGAATTAAAAATAACCAAAAGAAAATCACAACACACTTTCAATTTTATTGCAATCATATATCTTAATAATTCTTGAAATGTTTTGATTGTCAGCTGGAAAGCACATGGCAGCAGAAGGATACATGATGTGTTTGTTTACTTAATCTTACTTTCTTATGATCTGTCAAATAATGGAATTTGTATAAGGTACATACGGACTATACAAAAAATACATGCATTTACATGCACATATACACAGCCCCCCTCCCCCCTCATGGCAAGCAATCAGAAAATAATTCATAATAATACAGATATTCAATTTGTAGTTTAAATTATTAGCTTTTGATTTTCTACAACCACAGAAGATTCACTCACATTAATACAAAAATATGTATTCACATGAGCACAGATGCAACTGTCTTTCTGCATTAAATAACATTTAATGATTTATTAAAACACTACATGATTGTGAATTCAAAAGAAAATCTCAGTTGTGAGTGCATTATGACAAAATAAGTTGAAACTAATGTATGACTTCTGGTCAAAAGTGTAGAAAGTGTACAGAATGTTGTGTTCCTGTCAAAATACAATATGTAAATGTATAAGGAACTGCAAAACATGTTACTGTTAACATATTGCCTATGAACTGGGTTGCAAGTTATTGAAAAATACAACACAAAAGTAATTTTCATGTCTGGAGCCCAAAACTACACACTTTTCTGAGAACTTATGCCTCAATTATAGGTGTCAAAACATGCACCACACATTTTTTCGTTACAATTCTAGCAAATAATTTAACATCACATCACATGATGCTTAATTACGGTTGTACCCATGGACATGTCAGTTTCTGAGGAACCGATTCGTTCCTCTTGTACCTAATGTAGTAGCAAAAAATGTAAAAAACACTGACATTTCAGCAGTGTTTTGTTTCATTAAACATGGATGCAATACATTGCAAACATTTGTGAGAAAATGTACGATAACAGAAACCATTAGTTAAATGAAAGAGGAGACAAATTTATTAAAAAACTGCTAAATGTTCTTGAAACTGTTGCATTTAGGATAAAACCACCAAGCAACCCCCTTTGTTAGTTTTGTTACAATGGGCAATAATGCATCTTCAAAACTAATAATGCATCCTACCTATTAAATTCAAAACAAGTTGTACTCAACTACCCTGAACAGGGCCTGAACGAGAGGATTGTCGGGTGTTACCATTAACAAGAACAAATGAAGTTACGGTGCTCATGTCTCACCCATTTATTAAGCTACTACAATCCCACATATTGTACAAGGGTGACGTGTCACCGTGGAACACTCACGTGTGCACGCCGGCGGCTCGTGCAAGTGTCTCTAGACTAAGTACGACTATACTGACTGACGGCTGTACTCATACTGCCATACTAAGTATGCCTCGGCTGGACGCTTAACTCTTACTCTCTGAACCGTGCATCTACGTCTTGGCTCCACGGACTGCTAGCTAACAACTACCTTGCGCTCACAGTGTGGCGGGAACGGGCCGGCGGGCATGCTGATGCCTCAGTTGTCGCCTGACAACAACTGGCCAATGGTGAGCAGCGAGCTACAGGGTGTAACACACCAAACTACACACTGGGTGTACACAAGAAGTTACAATCCCTTACAAATATAAGGTTAAGCAGTAGTTGTAAATATTTATTCAATTAAATATTATCCACATTACAATTACTTAATGTAAATTTTCAGTTCTAATTTGAAAAACATACAAACACAACTGTTTGAATCTACCTCATACCTTAAACTGTAGTATAATGTACATGTAACCAAATTATTTCTGACAATAGTAATTATTTTATACATAAAAAAAAAGAAAGTATAACGTCCCTATTTCAGAATTACTGCCTGCTTTGAGTGTAGATTTTTCATTACTTTGAAAGTTTATTATATTTACAAACAAATAAATACCAATTCAGAGACCAAACACCTCTTAACAGTAAATATATTAAAAGTTAAGAAATCATTTTAAAAATTGAAAAGTTTCATTTTAAATGGTACAACATATCCCGGCAAGAATGTATACGCTGCTCGAAAATGCCACTGTAGTAATAATTGTTTAATACTTCATTAATCAAACAAATAAAAGTCATAAAACACTTTCAATACACAGCATGCAACATATTGTTAGTTTTCCTACTGTGTAACTGTGTTAAAGACAATTTTAAGAGATCACAATATAACACAGGTTATTGCACAACCAAAATACAAACAAACCACCAAACAGGTTGCCAGAAAGTACACACACAACATGCCTCTGATAGAATGAAACCTTATGAACCAAACAATATGTTAGTATCAACTAAGAAATTCATACCAAAATATAAAGACAGTTACTTTCACCAGTGGATTACTTAGAATAATAATAAATTATTATTTTTTTAAACAAAAACTATGAACACAAAATATAATTGCAGTTGGCTTTTCCAATAAATGTGATGAGATGTTAACAATATCACATATTTTATCATAACTACATTAATTTATACAGCGGTCAACAAGCCCTTGCAGGAACAGTTTCACGCCTTATATTAATTTCACCATTCCCATGGAGAGATGGAGAGATTTAGGATAATTTTGGAAACCCGAAACTTAGACTATGGGATCACGAATCACACCAAACAGGAAATATAATGTTTGTCAAATGTTACACGGACACACTCACACTCACACACGCGCACACGCACACACACAGATATATATATAGACACATACGCATGTGCACACAGTCACACACGTAAATGCTCTAATATCTCCCCCTTCAAGTTCAAATTAGTTTACTCCTAATATCCCTGTTTCTACACGAGTTAGGCTCACTAAAATTATAGTATAGGCACACTCACTGAAAAGGTTACCGAGTGTGGTGTGGTGTAGTAGGTTGTTGTGCAAAAGTACTGAAGATGTAAACATGACATGTGCACCTAAGCTTGAGTGAGATCGTAAGTGTAAAACGTATATAGACCAAATTATCAATACTGATACTGTAGAAACCAAATTTTACTCACAAAACATTGAATGAGAATAAAATAAATATTGCAATTAAAAATGATCAGGGTAATTGCTGAACTGATAAATGCAGGAATTTACTGAGGAAATAATGACTGGTTAGCCAAAAATCAACAACATTACACTCAAGACAAAATAGCATTAAAATTACTTTACACGTTGATACAAAAAAAAAAAAAAAATTCTTCAACATCTTACATGTTTAAAATCAAAATAATTAACTTCAGTCCAGGTTATTTAGCAATCAGAGAATAAAAAGTTTCGTTAGGCGCAAATGAAAAGCCTTTACAAGCTGTACTTAGCTGAATCCAAAATGGCTAAGTAAAATCCTCTTCATTTCTTGAAGTTCACTCAAAATTACTTATTCTACTTTTGCCCTATAGCTCGGCCCTCATCTTTCACGACCGGCTGGCCTAGCAAATTAACTACAAATTAGTGGCAATAAATAAATCCTGTCAATTAAGATGGGCCCTTATATTAAAGATTTAAAAGGGCATCAAAATTACGCACCTACGCCTTCTTTAAAAGCCACAAGAATTCTCCTGGGTACACACAGGCTTCCGCAAGGACTCCAAAGAGCCCTTCCTTGAAAAATACAAAAATTTATTGAAAAACATTTTATAGATAATACGAAATAAAATTACCATGAATATATTCACTAAATATAAATTAAAGACTAATTTTGATTCAAAACGTAATACATAAACAGTAATTATTACGTTGAATATCATTAATTAGTACAATTGCACGACTAGTGGTTGGCATAAAACAATCCTAACATATCTTATCATGGTTGAGTCGGGCCGTTAAAATTACGTTAATACTGTACATTCAAAATCGTTTTGGAACTCATTAATCAACATGTAAATAAATTTTAAATGGTTCAAAACTGTTTCTGTGACATCTAAAACAAAATAAAATTACCGTCAATATTATTACTTATTACATATACTCCATATGTCACAATGTGTGTGTGTACACACACAACAAACACACAAAAGTACACTTACTTTAAACTATGCCACTGTAATTTTAAATATTCAACAAAATATGCAAATAAATAAATAAATATATTTTTTTTGTTTTGTAATAACTCAGCGAATTTGAAATTTGACATTAGGTCATTGTTATAAAAACACCCTTAATCCATACTGTCTCAGAAAGTATACTGGCGCACTAACTCATTAGCACCCAGTTGTTCAACTTGGTACACAGTAGCTCATTGATTTCTACAAGTTCAGACACTTTTACTTTTGCTGTCCTGGAAGAGGAACCTTGTCGCAATTCTGTTCTACCACTTGCAAAATTGGGACGTTTCTTCCCATTCGTGTGGCATGTTAAATCACACACACCCATATGGCCAGTTTCAAATTCCATTTTACATTTTTTTGCCACCATTCCCAACCATTTTTAAAAATTTGGGGTTCTGGAGTCACAAATCACCAGAGATGAAATTGCTGGGAATTTTGACACAACTCTCAAAATTAATGGGCTTGAACACTATAATCTATATTTATTTAGAAGGAAGAAAAAATAACTACTGAAATTACACATGCAGGTACGCCACTTGTGGTCTGCCATGAAGGTCTCGAAAAAGTAGCTTACATCTTATAAAAATTTCTCAGCACAAATTTTATTGGCGGCAGTTAACCAAATAAAAGCATTTGGGTGGAATTTTTTCTGTATGGGACCTAGTAGCCTACAACATCGTTATTCACTGTAAATTTTTTCAGGTTGGTACGTCAGCTGGTTTTAGTGGCGTATATAAATCCGTAAAATGCACATTTTACATTTACAAGTCATTATGCAAAAACTATGAGATACAAAAAATTTCATGAGAGGAAAATTTAGTCACAGTTTTTGTCTAAATTTTCTTAACTGCAAAGTGCGACTTATCGATCATGTCTCTATTGGTTAAAAGAATGCTCGCAAGATGCCACTTGCTGTTCTGGTATGCACTTTTATTGTGTAAGTTTATAATGTTTTACAATTTCTCACTAGATGTTGCTAGTTTGACTGAAGTTGCACAATTTTTTTTAGTAAACTGTAACACATGACTTTTATGAAACCCGTTTCAATTGATATCAAATTAGTTACAGCTAGATGTCTCCATCGGTTCCAATGCATATTTTTCTTGATTGATTTTATAATTTTTAACGTTTTGCTCAATAGATGTCATCAGTTGGACAACGTAGAGTGATGTTTATCCCTGACTTGATACTCTTACCTTTAGTGAACTCTTACTTATTCTTTACTCATCTGATGTCACTATAGGTCATTCGGGATAAAGTGAGCACTAAAGATTTAACCTTTGAAAAAATCACTAGCCATTACTGCATATAAGTCACCATTATCAAGAGTTACTTCACTGCTTGTATGGTTGGTAGCGATTCATCGCATGTAGTTCCATGAATACAACATTAGTGAAAGAACATCAGATGAAATTGACCTCTCTGTATTTAATATACCAAAATATATATTTATGATCTTATTGACATTCCTACTTACTGTATAATTAGCCTCAGTTGGCGCCACAAGAATGTGACGCTAGCACCGACCTCGGGTCATCTTTCTCATTACAGCTTGCTCCGCGCTTCAGACAGTTCAAAATTCCACCGACAGGTGGCATCAGAGTTAGGTTCTCGCCGGTTTTTTGCCACTCCGCCAAGTACATCATTTGCGTGTGTTTGTCCATTGTGCGTGTATACACATTCAAAAATATTGGAAATTACTATGAATATCATTGTCAAATGATGTGAAACCATCGGTATCCTGTAAATTATGTTTTACATTTGCCAGTCTAGAAACAATACACTTTTCATTTCACATATTAAGAAAATAGATAATTTTTTGTTTCTGAAGTGCGTCATCGTTCGTGGCAGTAGAACTGAACGAAACTTGAATTCTTGAATTGCGTGAGTCATGTCTGTTTTTAGTGGCAGTTTTGAGTTACAAATTCAAATAAAATATGCCCGCATTTACGAGATTCGTAACGGCAATAGTGCGTGTTGTATCAATTAGTCGATGGACAGAAACCAGTATTATACGACGTTAATTTGCAGGTATTTATAACTAAGATTAATTTTAATTATATTTTATATTCAGCCCCGTCAGTGGCGGATACAGAGGGGGGTGCAGGGGACGCGCGCCCTCCCCTGAAGCATCCACGTGGGTGACAGGGCGCAAGCAACTGTTGTTTTAATCTCTTCCTACCTGCTAACTAATCCGTCTCCGTCCCACACTCACGCCACATAACAGTTGGACACTCGACACCCAATGCCAGTCTTCAAGGCCATAGCTGCAAAAATTTGTAACCCGAGGAGGCATCAGGTGTGTCGTGTGAGCAGAGCTACAAGTGGTGACAGATATTGTCAGTTAGTATGTTAGAAGGCGTGAACACTGCGTATCCAGGGATAGTGACAGGAATTATGCTGTGTGCATGCAAATAGCGAACATATTTTTCCTCACACATACAAAATAAGATGGATCGTTTCGTAGTAAAAAAAAGGAAATTGACTGACAGTGCCGACGACATCAACCTTCCACTGAAGCCCTTGACATCACAGCCGAAGCCGAACGAGAACCCTACAGGTGAACCCTCAATTTCTACATGTCTTTCTTCTGTGTCTGTGTCCACTTCAAATTCCTGTGATTCTTGTGACGTCCATGGTTTGAATGAGTCTACATCGTACTATATTGGTTCATATATCGGTAAAATTGAAACTGTCAGTGATCACACTAAATACAAACTACTTAAAAATCCACGGGAACCTGAAGAAGGATACGTATTTCCTAGCTCCACTCATACAAAACGTGGTCGAGAGGAAAACAGATGCGTTGGTAAAAGCCATTTCCAAAAATTTAATTCGCTGGTATTTTCAGATGTTAAGAAAGGCTTGTTTTGTAAGTACAGCGCAGTTTTCAAAAGCAAAACTTTGACTGGAGGTCAAAAAACAGTACCTCTGAAAAAACTTGAAACAGAGTCTCTTAATAAATATGCCAAATTGTTAGGGAAAGATGGTGACGTAGAGGTTCTTAATTCTGCACTATACTACAAACATGCAGTTGAAGATGGAAATTGTTTTCTTGAAGTTTTTGAAAATCCAGAAATGGATGTCAGAAACAGTTTGAGAGAGGCTAAGAAAAAGTGTTACAAAATAGATCGAAACTTGTTCCCATTATCAAGACTATTACGTTACATGGTCGCCAGAATATACCTTTAAGAGGCCATTGTGACGATGGCAGCTTGTTTGATAGTGGTGACGATACTTCTATAGATGATGGAAATTTCCGTGCATTGTTACGTTTTAGGATTGATAGTGGGGATTCTGTACTTGAACATGTTCGCACCAGTGTGCAAATGCTACTTATATCAGCAAAACATCATCAAATGAGTTGATAAGTTGCTGTGGAGATGAAATTCTTTCCAAAATCAGGGAGAGAGTAGCCTGCACGAAATACTACAGTGTAATTTTTTATGAAACCAGTGATGTTTCACATATCTCACAGCTGAGTTTATCATTACAGTATATCTTTGAGAATACTATTAGGGAGGACTTTGTCGGGTTTATTGACATTCACAATGCTAATTATTTGAAAAATGTAGGCTCTGAACCAGTTATCTCAGGAGACAATTTTGGGTCAAACTGTCCTGAAATTTTGAGACAAATTGGGACTTGATATTAAGAACTGTGTAGGCATAGGCTGTGATGGGTGTAGTGTGAAAATTTGTGATGTTTGTGGCGCAGTAAAATAAATTCAGAAGAAAGCAGTAAACAGTTGTCTTTGCCCATGTAACAATCATGCTTTAAACTTGGTGATTTCAAAATCAAGTAAAGTTCAAGCTGTCAGGAATGCTATTAGGGTGTTACAAGAGGTTGCAGACTTTTTCAATGCTTCGAGTAAACGTAACTTCATTCTCAAGAATGTCCTGGGCCATCAGTTACTTGGCATGTGTGAAACAAGGTGGATAGAGAGGCCCAACTCAATTTTACAGTTTCAAGAAGATTTGTCTTATGTTGCGAGGGCACTTGCTGAAATATCTAAGTGGAGCGATCGAAAATCAGCAGCAAAAGCATACTGCTTACTGAAGGTCATCAGTGACTGTGAATTAATTTTCACAGTGTTTTGTCTGAGTGATGTAATGAGCACTACGAGGCAACTGAGTGTTGTTCTGCAAAGTAAACATATGATTTAGCAAAGAAGAACGTAAAAGAAGTAGCAAAGGATTTGCAAGAGAAAAAAGACAAGACAGATGAATTTTTTCGATAATTTTTCAAGGAGCAACAAATCTAATGGAAGACTTAGATGTAGTTGTACGGATACCACAACTGGCGAAGACGCAAAAAAAAAAAAACGACCAAATTATCAAAGAACCACCAACGACGAATCTGATGAAGTGCAGTCTAACTGGAAACTGTCTGTGTTTATATCAGTGTTAGAGTTCGTAATTTGAGATCTAAACAGTCGTTTTAGTAACGACTCGCTTCAGTGTCTTCAGTTGCTTTCTTTGCTCCCTTTGAACAGAGAATCCACATCGGATATGACAGTGTTGGTAGGTAAAATTGCTAGCATATGTGAACAATATTCCAATCTAATGGCTTTGAAGAAGGATACCATGGTGGTTAGACCGATGAATCAAGTGGTTTCATTCAAGAAATGTAGTGAAATAATTATCTTGAAACATGCTCAGTCAGCTCTTGAAGTTTACGAAAAGTGTGATACGATCAGTTATCCACTTATGAAGTCACTTTTCCATGTTTTAGCGACCCTTCCAATATCAATAGCATCTGCCGAGCGCAGTTTTTCAACACCAAGGAGGCTGAAGACTTGGATGCGATCAAGAATGACGGAGGAACGTTTGATGGGGTTCTCTTGCTACATGTGCACAGAGGCGTAGATGTCAACATCGAAGATGTCGTCAACAGATTTGAAAGTGTGAGAAGTAGGCGGACAGAGTTTGTGCTTAAAGAAACTTTCGACAATGTTTTAACCACCCTTGAACTGAATACTGAAATGATATTCAAATATTCTGCTTTTTGTGTTACATTCAAATAGTTTTGTTGGAAATATGTAATTTGAATTGGACAATGGTTCTGATAGATATATTAACTAACGCTCTCTACAAAAATACTCAATTTTCTTAGCTATTTTAGACCAATCAGTGATGACTATATGAGTTTTGTAGTGTTTAGTTTTCTTGTGGAATATGTAAATAAGATTAATTATTTGCTTGTGTATATTTTTAATTATAAGTAAACAAAACTTCGTTTACAAAACTTATGTTTTAACACTAACAGAGCATTTAGATTTTGTTTCAAAGATTTCGAATTAACAGAAAACTATCCTACTAACTACATTCCTGAAATTTACCAGCACCCCTTCCTGAAGCTAATCCTAGATCCCCCTTCCTGAAGCTAATCCTAGATCCGCCCCTTGGCCCCCGTGCATTTAATGAGTAGATGTCGTAGCTAAAATTTATCGGAGCGATTTTATGTAGTTGTAAACATTGCACAACCCTATGTAAATAAAAGCACGTGGCAATATTTATGTTTACATTCGGCGGAAAGATATAAACTGGCAGAAAATAGAAATTAATCAGAGCTTTTTTGAGTGTTCACTTTATTCAGAATCACCTACAACAGATTATTTAGTTATAACCACAAATTTTTTACACTTTGCTCGCTAGGCATCTCTAGTTGTATTTAGACAGTAGTGATATAGAGGGTGAAAATCAACCGAGCAGTGCATGTGCCACAGCAACTGCAGTGTTGTGGAAAATACGAGTGATGATGAACTGCATGACGGTTACTCAAAATTCCAATTCTTCACCAGGGGTTTCTTCACGAGGTAAGACTGTTGATGTTCCTGTAAATAGTGGTGCCTGGCTGAACTTAGAAAATTAAGATATCAATGTTTCGCTGAACTGGTGTGAAAAATATGGTTTACATCCCTTTCTCAAGACTATTACCTAACAATTTTTGGAATTGTTGCATGCGTGACAAACTTGTAAGCTGAGCCTATTTCAGTGAAAGTATAACGAAAGAGTTTTCACCCAAGTCATGATACTATCAGTGGAAAGAAAGAGTGCACTTGCAAAGACATTTTGGTTATGACAGCAATAGAAATAGGCATGGGTTTGTGATGGAAAAATTCTATTGAACAATATTTCTCAGAAACTTCATGGCTGAATTCCACACCAAACTATTGCAACATCATGTCCCGTAACAGATACTAACTTCTCCGTTCATGCTTGCATTTTGCAGATAATAGCAAACAACCAAAATCTCATCCAGATTATGATCCCCCTCTTAAAAACCCACCCAGTAATTGACATTGTAAAAAACACACATCTAGATGAATTGTAGCCTGGATGCAACTTATCTGCTGACGAAACAATGCTTCATTTCAAAGGTTGCCTCTGGTACAAACAATACATGCCCTCTAAGCCATCAAACAAGTGGGGTGTGAAACTGTGGTTTCTATGTGACAGCAAAACAAGGTTCTTGCTTAGGTTTGATGTTTATACAGGTAGAGAGAGGTTGGCTGTAGGTCAAAATAAGAATGTAGGTTAAGGGAACGAGTAATAAATAATCTGGTGCAAGGTTTTGAGACCTCACAGCATACTGTCTACTGTGACAGCTTTTTTACAAACCCATCATTGTTTCAATATCTGCGTAGTGATGACATTGGGGCATGTGGGACGGTGCATCCTAACAGACGTGGAATGCCAGAAGAGTGCAAAAGTAATGTTAGTAAATTGGAAAAGGTGATAAACTGAAATTCTGGCTAAACAAAAAGGAAGGCCAGATTGTACGTACCTGGCAAAATACATGAAAAGTGACTTTACTGTCAACTGTGCATGACAATATGGTGACAGAAGTCAAAGTTACACAAAAAAAATGAAAGTGGATTTAGAACAGTATGGTGTTGCAGTACAACAAAAACATGAATGGTGTTGATTGTTTTAAGAACTTTCCTCATTCTACTGTTACTATCACAAAAATTGAAAATGGTACTATGTGTTGTGGCATTTTTTGGTTGAGGCGGCTCTGGTAAATAGGAAAATTGCGTGTAACATGTCACATAACAACAAGATTTCAGCAAAACTATACAGAAACCTTGTGATTGCAAGGACTGCTAGAGGAGTACTCGCAACCACCACCAAAAATAAGAGGCAGATAATGTTCTGATGTGATTTCTTAGACAAGGACAAGTGAACACCATTTTATTGGCCTTCAAACAGACAAAAAACACAAACCAAACTGTGTTGTTTGTTCAATCATACTTAGAGGTACGTCAATTTAATTTTGCAAATTCATCTGGCAGCAGCCTAAGACTTGTCAGTCCTATACACCCGCTGGCCACAATAGATTATCTATTGGCTTATAACCGTACAAGCAGGTAGCAAGCAATATCATTTTGCATTAATTCCTTATTTACTACTGGCTTGCAGTAGTCAAACGCGTTTCATAACAGCCGCCAGCAAGTCTCAGACATGACAATGAAGTATACATAATTGGCGTTTAACCTGGCCTGGAATGTAAATGCGAAATTTACGTACCTCTAATCATACTGTATCAATGCAAGATGAAGGGAATAGGAAACAGCAAGAGATAGCACACTATTTATTTCTGCAAAAACTGTTCAGACCATCTATCACCATGTCTTATGCCTTACTTCGAGCAGTATAAAAAAAATACTACAAGGGAATCTGCAAATGTTGAACATTATTCATCTCTTATAGGTTACTGGGTTGGGGAAAGCAAAATAATATGAGGCTTATTACACGTGGGTAAAATTCATGATTGTGTTTTTTTCATCAACAGCAGCGTGTAAAGTTTGAAAATGAATAAAAAAAAATTAACTTTTGTAAAAAAAAAAAAAAAAAAAAAAAAAAAAAAAAAAAAAAAAAAAAAAAAAAAAAAAAA
>PNEQ01134974.1:0-21990 GCA_003012365.1 Medauroidea extradentata | reverse complement strand
AAGCATAAGTTTATTGAAGAATGCTTTTAGAAATTTGATTTATTAAGTTTAAGTGGTGTAAACTAGGGGGTGTACATATTTTTATTGGCTTATGTTATAAATCATAATTAAATTATATAAAACTGTTTTTACAAAGGAAAAAGTTATGTACAACGAGTTTAAGTAGTTAACTTTGAGTACATGTAAGTTTTTTTTAACAAAAAAAAAACCTATAGGAATGTCTCCAAACAAAAAATAAAAATTCTGCAAAATGAGTAAATGACATAACTGTGTGATATAATAGTTAATTTCTGTTTTAACATAGATTTAGTAATTTAAAAATATTTAATTTTACTGAAATCTAAAAATTATTTTTTTAAAACATTATATGGGTAAAAGTGGGTACCTAAATTTAATAACACAATAAAGGCTTGACCGAATAATTTTATTGTTTTAATAATTTTTGTATTTGTACAAGATATGCTTTTTTGTAGACATACATTGTGACTATTTTTTACTGTAATGAAAATTGTTTAAATTTCACAGCTTTTTATAGTGGAATGTCAACGTCCAAATTGGCATAAAAATTTTTATGCTTTAAAGGAAAACAAAACGACTTATCAAACTGAAATAATTCAAACTGAATAACAATATTGTAGGCTACATCATATCCTTACTAATTTAGGATTTTTTAACTACAAAAATATTTTTTGTTTTTATGTAGGAGACTTTTTAGCCTAAATTATTATTATTATTATTATTCAGTGTGAATTATTTCAGTTTGATAAGTCAGTTGGTTTTCCTTTAAAGCATAAAACAGTTATAAAAGACTATGAAAGCTAAACAATTTTCATGACAATAAAAATAAAATAATCACAATATATGCCTACAAAACAAACTATCACTCACAGAAATAAAAAAAAATTATTAAAACAATACAAACGTTTGGGCAAGCCTCCCTTAAAACATCACACGTTCCATAGACACTGAGCAGCCACCCAACTCTCCATTCCTTCTTCACCAAGTAGCAATAATCCATTACGTCAGAAGGTCCGACAATGTGAGCAAGCAGGTCCTACATTAGATCAGCATCACTATCATCTTGCAACAGTTCTGACATACGACACATGTTTCCTGCTACTTGTACCCAACAACTCAGCCTACAACTATTTCGCCTTTATTACCACAGATAAATTATATTCATTGCAGCTTCAAATAATTAATCCTGTCACTTGACTACATGCTCTCTGTATGTAACTTATAAAATAAGCATAGTTAGGAAATTGTAATAATTACCAGTACGCACTGAGAATTACACCCATAGAAAATGTAACAGCAAAATTGATTACACATAATCAAATAAGAACAGCTTATCCACATATGAAGGCAATGCTAACAGCTAGGATTTGTGATAACACCAGTTTTTGGAAGAAGAAAGAAAGAAAGAAGATAAAAGCTATTCCTACAATAATATTCTGTACAATCATGTTATTACCACAAATATTTCAACTAAAAAGTATGCAAAATTGGACATTTCACATTTTATGTTAGATTAAAGTTTAAAAATAAATGAGATAATGTTTATTTTACCTATTTACTTTTAGCAGAACTCTCCCGTGATGTACGTATCCACGGAAGCCAAATGTCAGTTCCAGAAGCATACACTCTCAAACCGCTTCAATAATTTTTCCTAAATCACATATAAATAGCAGCTCATGTTTCAGCTATTTGTGAATGCTATCTCTTTGATGCAATGCTTTTCACTTAAAAACCTGCAAAAATGTGAAATCTATAAAAGTTTCAATTCATGTAAGTGCCATACTTGTGGGATGCAGAAACTACATCTATCAACTTACTTACCACAATTACGAAAGTGTAACTCAATCTCCAGCCCTCACTATCACCATACTGCAATGCAACTGTTGGGGAACCTCATTGTTTCGACTTGCATGTTTCTCTAGTCAATTATTATACATTCTTCTCCACCATGTCTGTACAAACACGCTTTACATCCTAGCAAAGGCTACATTATGTTTAATGTTGCCTAACATGTTGTCAACACTTCTACAGCCTGTTCTAGGACACTGCTAATATTGCAGTGGATTGCGTGTCTTGTAAACAAATATTCACAGAATATGGGCTCAACTCAAAATCATGCGTTGTTAGATGAAACCGACATTCAGTTTTCCAAAATACTTCTAATCTACTGCCAAACTGACTTTATTCATCCTTTTTATTTACACTTACTAGTACAATCATCACTAATTCTCACAGAATCCATAAAAACATATTGCATCAAGGCTTCACATTTTTCATCTCTTTATTCCTTACAAGCAGAATTCTACAAATCTTTTATCATATCACATGTTCTGTAAAACCAATTATTTTTCATAATCAACTGTTTCCCAGCATCACAAATGATAATGGCATAGACACTGTGTGATTGCAAAATGTAATCATTTTTCACTAATTTTCTCTTCATTCCATATCAATATTTGCAACTATTCTTTCCAACCTCTATAATATCACAATTCACATGACAACATCAAAAAGTTGTCTGTGCTGATTTCTTCCCCTTGAAAACAAACCTCCATGTGTAACTCTGTGACTTTGAAAGTTATATACATCCATCCTATCTGATCATCTACGTACCTACGCATAGCTTTATCATCATAAATGTACATAGTAATCAACTTTTGCAGTAGTAGCATATGTTAACTTCCACATTTCATAACCAAGCATGTTTCCAGTGCTGAAGAAATGAAGGCACAAGTGTCTATGTACAACTTCTATGGAGGAGTGTTACACAAAGGCTGGAAATCAATCAAATCTTTGATACCATCACATCTTCACAATCACAGATATCAATCACTCTTCCATCTTCTTACCAAAAGGAACAACCAGGAATTTCTCCCACATTTTCACAAACGTGTACCGAGCTTAGAAAATGTGTCAGGTTTCTTGGATGACTTTCAGAGTGCACAGAACGAAGTGTAGTCAAAGTTTTGACAGAGCCACTAGAACAAAAACAAACACCACAGAGATTTAAAATTATTTTGTAAATAGATAGTATAACTAAGTTTCAAAATAAATATTTCAAAATAAAACATCACATATTTGTATCTGATTTCATTAATGCATAATCATCATGCTTGACTGCACAACTTATTAATATTATCATAGCACAACTAGGAAAAAATACTAGAAAATATATATAAACACTTATCATACATTTTCCACAGCTTTTGTGTATTATACAATCACTCACCTTTCTGAATCACAATACATAGTAACATTATATTGGTTTCCAGTGCTTCTGTAAGACTCATTTGCAAATGTACTGTTATTTTTAAGCTGATGTTTTTCACATAACTCAACCTCTGGCTCCCTGTTAAAATAAAAAAAAACACAAAATAAATACATCTGGTTTTATTCCCTAGTACATTAGAAATTAGGGCAGTATTTTTAAATTGCGTGGAGTTCTATGGAATCGTACATTACCAAAGTAAAAGATTTTTTTACAAGCAACCCTTTTAATTGTTTTTCTTTGTATTTATGTAGTTCTACCACACAACCTCACAGTTCTCATCCACTAGAAGATGAGATGCCACGAGAACAGGAAGGTTGGTTCACTCCCCGAGAGCCCCACTACTCCACACAGTAACACTGCAGTATGTTTATAACACATACTGAAATGTATACACAATTACTAACCATGACTTCTCACATCATACTAATGTTGTTTAAGAGATTCTGGCTTCTGGTTTGTAGCTGCGTCACTGCAATATAAAATAGTATTCCTTAAAATATTCTGGTACCTTATTTAGTCTATTTCAAATATGACCACTAAGTGAGGGTTCACCTATCCAGCGCTAACAGTTCCACAACTGACTGTAATTGGGGTGATGAGAAGTAAAAATAAAAAAGTAAGTAAACAGGTCTTCTTAGACTTCCAATTGGGGAAGGAATCATACAGAGCAAATTGCCTAGTGATACGTTTGCTGACTAAGGAAATAATAATTGGTATTGATTTTATGCACAATCATAATGTCATTGTGAACTTTGTAACATGGACAATATGCGTAAAGGAAGAACTTTGCAACGTGCTGAGTAGCAGCTACGGTTGTGACAGAAATCTGGGTGTGTTGAAAATACAACGTATAAAAGATTGGGAGGAACAAGAATTAGAAGAAGCAATAGAAGTGTACCCGACAAAAGTTCAGAATATTTTTACCATTAGATGGGAGGACGAGCTAGCTTAAGTGTTAGGGCTATACGAAGCAGGAAGAGAGGACGAAAGCAGGCGACTAGGGAAATTGTTGAAGGAATTCAAAGATGTGCAAAGAGGTAGAAAACAAATAAGGAAGATGAAGAACAGTGGAATCATCAAGAGAGAAAACCGTACTTTCGTTAAGCCTCTAGTTTGTGCCAGGAAAAAGGATGGGAGTGTGAGGTTGTGTGTTGACTCTTGAATGCTTAAAAATAGAACACTCCCTGACAGGTAGAGAGAGCCCTATAGAGCCAGATCCGTTATTTAACTCTTTCTTTGTGTAAGTACATAAGCACAACAGATTTTGTAAAAGGGTACTGGCAAACGCCACAGCATATAAAAGACAGGAAGCACACAGCCGTCCTATATAAGGGTAGGTCGTACTGTCTATCCCATGTAAGAATTCAGTGTTTTGACAGCCGATGCTACCAACATTTTTAACACGTGCCAGACACGTAGCAACCATTTAAAACAACAGGACGTGACCGTATGATCTGATGAAGTAGTAATGGCAGCCCTGATCAACAAATCGGTTAACTTCCATCGCCAACATTGAAAGTAGTGTGTATTATATGTGAAAAATAAGTAAGCATTTTGGAGGACACGTACTACAACAACACAGCTTCGTATCCGGCATTAGTCAGTTAACTATTTTATTATATTCAAATCGCGTAATTTTGTAACTAATTTACAAACAACCACACCGTTATCAGTTGACCTGAAACCAAAACAAAGCACGGCCATTTGCAAGTGTGAAAAGTTACAGTGTTCGCGATTTTTATAATGTGTTACTTTATTATTTTGTGCATATATTTCATATATTGTAATGTGGGGATTATAAAACCTAGCCTGTTATTGCCAATGGGATATTATAACGTCCGACAACCAAAACAAAGAGCGGCCATTTGCGTTGCGAGTGTCTGAGGCTGAGCTCGTGTGTTTGTGTACGTTTAAGATTCTTGTACGGTGTTATTTTAATATTTTGTGAATGTATGTAATTGTAATATATTGCAATGCAGCGATTAAAATACGCAGCTTGTAATCGCCAACGACAACGGGATATTAAGACATGATTCGGAAGTCAGGGACTTCAGCTGGCATGTCTACAAAAACAGTCGCTAAATAAGAAATAGGTAATCCGTCCAGAGAAAAGTGATACATAAAATAAAAAAAATGTTACCTAACTTTTATTTTAACAGAATTTGTGGGTAAACACCTACGGTTCTTGTTGTAGTCATATGTAAACATGCTTTTTCAAGACACAGGCTCAATACATTTTTTTGTAAGAAAAAGTCTGTTTTTTTTTTTAAAGCAAGTAAGTGGTTACTATAAAGTCCACGTGAGATTTTGTGCTTGTCAACTGCAAAAATGTAGGCCAACATATGACAAAAAGAAAAGGCCAGAAGATGTACGCCTATGTATTTCCCGGTCATTAAAGTGTACTTGTTTAATGATGCGTGTTAATCAACAAAATGATTTAAAGCTGATCTGGGCAATTAGGCCTACTCATGTTTGTTTATTACTTACACTTTTTATAGATAAATTATTTCAGTTTAGGTTGTGAGAGCACAAATTTTTGCTATGTAATCTACAATTAATAGTCACATGACTCTAATAACACTAATATTTCGAAGGTAGGCCCTACCACAAAAGGTAAGTTTGTTTAGTAGTCTATAACTTGAAACTTAAACTAGGCTTATACGGCTTTATGATCTGATAGTACAGAACCAAATTGAAGGCAACACGAAAAATAATTGTAATAATGCTTGTATGAATTATTTTATCTATTAATTTAGTTTAAATATGTTTGCTTGCACTGTCACAAGCTCTTGCAACTTCAGTTTGTTGTAACCAAATAAGCTACTATTATTTAATATTTTTAGATGTCAAGTAGAAAACAAGTTGCCTATTCATGTTTATTTTTGGTACCGCCATTAAATGTTACAATTTTGATCATATCTAGGAAAATATAAAAAAAAAGTTAATTTTTAAATAATTATATTAATTTCATATCTGTAGAGTAGGCTATCCTTTGCTGTAATATGAAATAATTCCACTAACACTGCCCACCTAACCCTAGTAAGATAAATGTGCAGCTCATATTGAAAATAAATTATTTGTCTGAGATCTAAAAAAATAATCTCAAGAAAATCACAACACACTTGGGATACTATTGCAATAATACTATACCTTAACTGTTGACATGTTTTGATTGTCAGCTGGATAGCACATGGTGGTGGAAGGATACATAATGTTTTTGTTTACATTGTCCTACTTTTTTATGATCTGTCAAATAATGGAATTCTTATACGGTATGGACAATACCAGTTCAGGGAATTGCATTTGGCTTACCTAATAGTGTGGTAGAATTCTGTAAGGTGATGGATGTTTCTCTAGGGCCAGAGCTGGAATTGAGGGTTCATACTTATGTAGACGTACTGATTGCCACGGAGAGCTTCACTGACCATTTGGAAATCTTGGAACAACTGTTGTGTTGACTGAGAGAGGTGAACTGACTTCGAAACTGTCTAAGTCTATGTTTCTAAGACAGGAAGTGACCTTTCTGGGGTTTCGGTTAAGTGCAGATGGCATTAGGTCTGACCCAGAGAAGGTTAGGGTGATAAGAGATTTTCCTTGTCCTAAGAATGTGAAAGAATTGAAAGGGTTCTTGGAGTTGTGTAATTTCTACAAACATTTTGCGAAGAAATTTTCTGATGTGGTAGCACCACTGTTAGAGCTGCTGAAAAAGGACTGTGTGAGGAGTTGGACCAACGGGTGTGAGAGCAAACTCAAAAGGGCAAAAAGATTGATTGTTAAGAACTGTGTAGGTAGTCACCCTGATTTCACTAAGGTATCTGACCTAAATACAGATGCATCAGACTACGGCCTAGGGGCTAAACGTTTCCAGAGAAATGAGGAGGGGGAAGAGCAGTTTGTAGCAATGTTGAGCAGGAGCTTGAATGCAGCAGGAAAGCCTACATTGTAACTGAAAGGGAGTGCCCAGCTGTGGTGTGGAGCCTAAAGAAGTTGAGAAATTTAGTATTAGGCAGCAACATCATTATTTTGTCAGATCACCATTCTTTGACATTCTTGCAAGCTGATGGGAAACAGATTGATTAACTAGATGTATAACTTAGAGATGATTTACATTTCTGGACAGGAGAACAAGGATGCAGATATGGTTAGCAGAACTAATAGTTGAGGAGGAGGAGTTAGTTATGGAAGAAATGCGTAGGATGGGGTCCCTTATGGCAAAAATTACTACAGAGAGAGATGGCGATCAGCTCAAGAAATCCTCTAAGCTAGGGGAGGCCCAGAGAGAAGAAGAGGTATGGGGTATGATTATCAAGGTGCTGGAGGACAAAGATCTAAGCAACCCTCAGATGTAGAAGTTATTGTTGTGGTATTGTGTTAATAGGAGAGTTCTATATAGGAAAGATCACTCAGGGAAGTGTAAGCTGTGTGTTCTGAAGGGTTGGCTCAACTAGCTTGTGTGGCATCTTCATAGATCAACAGGGCAAACCGGGGAAAAGATAGTGTTCATGCTTGTCAGTAATAGTTATTATTGGTCAAACATGGAAAATTCAATCAGGAAGATCATTAGTAGTTTAGTATGTCAGAAATCTAAGTTTCTCAGTCATAGCTGGGAGGGGAAATTGCAGCCAACTGTCCAATCAGAACCTGACAACCTTGTAGCAGTGGACTTATATGGCCCCTTGCCAAAGTCCAGAGTAGGAGTGCAGTATATTTTTGTGATACTCTAATGATAATAATGATGATGCTTAAGCTTAACGTTTGTGTGACTATCTGTGTGTCAGTGACTAAGGTGAGTTGAGAAGGGAATAATTTGTAAGATAATTTCTATTTGCATGAGATACCTATTCTTACCAAAATGTAGATTCTTGTAGGTTCATCATTAAAACATAGGCACCACATCTCAATTGATAGAGCAGTTTATTGAAGAAAATGAAAATAAAAAAAAATTTCTAATTCTAAAATCTCTCACCCTAGGTCAAACACATAGTTTAGACACAATTTACTATAAAGTAGAAAATACCTTGAGTTTGGTTAAAGTTGATACTAGGTTCTATTAAAATTCCTCGGCTAGGGATAAAATTAAAATTTAAGTTCAAGTATGTATGTTTGCTCAGTCGGTTTACACGATATTCTGACACAGGACCTCTGGGTTTGAGCTCGTTGACAAAAACTAGGCACACCAAACTCATTTAAAATTAGTAGATGTAAAATTTTATGAAATAAATTTTGATTTGAATATCCAAGTCCATATTTGGAATGGTCGGCCTTGTACACAAGATGGGTAAGCGTGGGGGCGCTACAGGCATACATATTCAACATGGCTATCCTTACAATGTAGTCTGAAGGTCTCGTCGTCTTCAAAACACTTCAAAAATTAGCCTAATTATATTACTGATGACGGGCCTCTTCTCAAAATGGCCTAAAACTGACGGACATACTGTCCTCTATCTAATGAGTTCCCAAGCCTAACCTTAGGTTGACGGCAGAAATGAAAATGTTCCATTTTCTCCTGGGCCGATTCTGCCGCATGCTTCACCTAGCAAAATTCAGGGAACTCTCTCTGCTCTGTACAATAAAGCATATAATCTATGTTATTCTCCAAATTGGAAGCCATTGCCTTGGCAACCAATCAACAAAAGAGGTATAAAACCTTCAATCTGCTCAGAGAAACCTCCCTGGAGCAGATAATTACTCTATACTAAGTAAGTTAAACTATACTTATATTATGTACAGTCATGGTAGTAAAACATTTTAAACAAGTATTTCAAATTTACATTAAAATTATTTAGCAGATGTTAGAATAAATTAAGAAAATATTTAAATAAACAATTATGCAAAACTTTGATAATATTAACATATCCATAAAATATTTGCAATATTTTCAAGGAAGAAAAGTTATAAGAGTGTTTTCAGAAATTCCATAACAATCTTACATAGCTTCTAGATAATTTAACGTCTATTACAAATAACTAGGAGTGAGAGATTTTCTTAATCTAACACAAAACAACAATAACATTAAATTAATTAAGTTGAAGAAAAATTACTATAGTAAGGTGGGAACTGTCAAAACACTAAAACTTCTGATGCTTCCTTTAATAGCAAAGTCTTTCTCAGTTCGTTATATCATCAAACATGAATAAACTTTAAAACCTGTGACGATCTTGTTACAATACTAAATGTTTTCTCTAAGTTAGTGTATTGTTATGTTTTAAAGGCCACAGCAACTGCCTGTGTTCACAAGTTACTTAGCCGTTATTTTGAAAAGGTAAGTGTACCTAAAAGTATTTTGAGTGACCACTGAACTCAGTTTACAGCGGATGTCTGAAGATAAGAGCAGATTTGGAAGGGAGTAAATGAAATCTACAGTTCAGTGTAACATCCTCAGGGTATCCCTAGTGAATGGGTGATGATAGAGTAGGGAGACTGCTGTGGACCTACTGCAGTGATGGCCATAGCATGTGGGCTGAGGCTGTGCCATTAATTAATTAGTTCCTTAATGAACACATACACAGCAGCATGGGCTATTCACTAAATTAACTAACTAGTGGAAAGATTCAGGACAGCCTAGCAATTACGAGGCGTGTCCGTAAAGTAAGTATCGTTATACTATTCAACAATTCGGTTGGGAGCAGTTCCCTCACCCGCTGTACAGCCCCGATTTGGCGCCTTCTGACTTCTGCATGTTGAACCTGAAGTGAGAGTTAGACGGAAGGTGCTTGGACAACGAAGACAATCTGAAAAACGGCGATGGTGGCAACTATGTCGAAAAATAGGTTTAAGGAATATATTTTCATGTATAAATAAAAATTCTTGTGAATAAGATTACTTAAGGGGGTGGTTCACTTCAGTTTTCAACATCTTTTATTATTTTTATATTTGTACCAGATATTTTTTTTCTTACTTTAGACATAAATTGTGACTAAATCTTCCTCTTAGGAAATTTTTGTATCTCGTATAGTTTTTGCGTAATGAGTCGTAAACGTCAAAATTTGCACTTTACGGTTTTAGGCACACCACTAAAATCAACTGACATACCAAATCAAAATAATTCACAATGTATAACAATGTTGTAGTCTGTGATTTGACACATATAAAAACAAAAAAATGAACAGTTTTGTATTAAAATATATGGTTGAAATTTTTTAATTTTCATTTAAAAATTCAGCATTTTTTTTAATACAAAAATATTTTATTTTTTGTTTTATATATGTCAATTCATAGCCTACAACATTGTTATACATTGTGAATTTTTTCGTTTTGGTATGTCAGTTAGTTTTTTGTGGCGTGCAAATTTTGATGTTTACGACTCATTACGCAAAAACTATAAGAGATACAAAAATTTCCTAAGAGGAAGATTTAATCACAATTTATGTCTAAAATAAGAAAAAAAATATCTGGTACACATATAAAAAAAATACGTTGAAAACTGAGGTGAATAGCGCTCCTAATGTTATTTTTTTTTACAAACGGTACTTACTTTCCGGACATGACTCGTAAATTTAACTTTCCGGAGGAAGTAGAGGACCTGGCTATGGACAAAAATGAAGAGGTTAGGCTTAAGTTAAAGCATGCAGTGTTGAGAAGATGGGCACAGCAGAAGAAACACTTTAGTGACTTTTAGTTAGGGGACCTAGTCTAGTACTCCTCAGTGTCTGTGGGAACAGGGATTTTCTCTTGAGAGAAACAAAGAAGTTGGGATTACTCTACAAGGGCCCTTTCAGAATACTTAGGGAAGCTGGGAAGAATTCTTGGGAGCTTGTGCACCTAACAGAGGTATTCTGGGAGTATTCAATCATTATCTACTACAGCCATATATAAGTGAGTAACAGTCTTGAAGTTCTTTTGTTCACTATCTTCAGATATAGGTTACTTTAGATTAGTCCTTTTCTGCTTGTAAGCTGCTAGCAGAGCAACCGTTGACTTTCAATTAATACTGATATTTTGGTACATTCTTGTTAGTATCTAGCAACACAATAAGTATAAATCAAATGTCTGAAAACTGGACACACATGAACTCTGGTGACTGAAAAATCAACATCGGTCAAAGTTGTTGTAAGCAATACCTAGTGTTTTGCTTGGCGTGTGTGAAATTGTTCAGGCTAAGCAATAATAATGAGGAGTTATATATAGGTAGTACCGAGGTTACCTAAGTTTGTTGTTTTTGGTTTGTTGTGGATCCTTATCAACCACATTATAGGAACTGATGGTGGTATCAGCTAACTTGTTTACTAATTTGAATACCAAAAAGTATTTATTAAAAGAAGATATTTTAACTTGTGTCCTGCCATGACGGAGTGACTACTGCAAATTTTGAGTTTAGCCAGCCTAACCCTGCAAATGTAAGGAGATAAACCTCGTAAATCTAAATCCTGTAATTGACTGAAATTGTACACCAGTTTAACTGGAAGGTTGTGAAATAGTTGTGTTCCTGACCTTCATTTAAATTTTCCTTTACTGTATTTCATGTACCTATGCCTAAATGTAATTTTGATCAGGATATCAGTTTGCTTATTTGGAACTATTGTGAGTGCAATTTAATTAGCAATACTTTATTTAATCAACTTTTCTTGCTTCTGGCATCAGGTTAATTTTATTTACAGTGTGTAAACTAAGCGAATGTCAGTACGCTGGCAGACATGCAGACACCTAAGTGAGGCTGGCCAGGCAGCTGCTGAACGTGAGTAGAGTGTCTTATAACTGTGCCACCCAGTTCTGCGGCATTCTTGGCAATTAACAAAGACAAAAATTATATTCTGAATAAAAAAATGTAGTTGGCATATTGAGTAGCCAATAGGAATAAGTTATAATTATATGTACTACGGTAATATAACAATTTCTGTTGTGCATAAGTTTTGTGAAATCTAAGCGATGTCCAGCGGGTCTATTATGATCACGCCGCTAAGCAGTTTTGTGATCGTTAGCCACGCTAAACACGACTTTGCGATGAAAGTGATTACAACTCTCTCTCATTGCGACTGCGAACCGTCCACGTGACACACACATATCGCAAAGCCTTCGCAAAGTCTGTCGCAAACTAGCACGCCGTCTCGAGAGCTCGCTACGACTTGAAATTGGATTTCTAAGATAAAATGGCGGACATTTTCCTTGAGTTGCCATAACCTCACATATTTAAACAACTGTAATTAAATTAATTGGCGTAGAAACAGTCCGATACATATGTTACATCAATATGTACGCTTCACAATTCAGTTTTACAAATAAAACTGCAAATTATTTAAAAAATTATACGACTTCTGTAAAAGAAATATAAATTTCGAACTGATATAATCATTCGAGTTAGCTGTATTATTTGATAATTCACATTTTATAAATATGAAACTACAAAACTGTTAATTAGGTATTTTTACAGCGTCACTTTAGCGAAAATATTACTAAAACGGAAATGTTGTTAAGCTATCATTTTACAGGTAAACAGCTCGTAGTGTCATATTGGAGCAGTGGTTAACCGTCGTTGCCTTGTAACCACGTAATATTTTAGGCGTAGGATCTATTCCAACGTTTGCTGAAATTTTATTACTTTTTTTTTACTTTTTAGTTAATTATCCATGTCCGGTAATTCATTAAATTATAGTTATACGTACTGTAATTTTACTTATATGTTTAAAATTAATAGAATAAAATTTTCCAGTGCAGTTGTACTTACCACCACAATGAAATTACGAGACAATTAGCAGACGTAACAAGTAGTATTTTATAACAACAATATTTTTACAATATTAATAATTTACTTAAACGTATTATTTTCAAGCGAATATTCACTAACTTTTACGGAGACATAATACTTGGATGAAAAACTAGTCTTTCAAAAGTAATAATTATGCCATCTCATAACTCGTGTCGCAAACGTAAACACTAAATTATAATACAGAAGAACCACACATTCTACAACAATAACTCAACATCAATAAAGGCATATATTTACACATTATTTGTGGATGCCTAAATTTTAATTTGTTACCAAGGCCAATTTTTATTTATTTCATTTTGCACGTGTGTATATTTCCGTGTTCTCACGAAGATCGACATTACGTTGGAAGAATGATCAATAGAAAATTTTTTTCAATGTATATCACTTTCAAAAATGTCTTACAATGGCATTACTTCCCTTGCATATAGCATCACTAAAATAACTTAAGTTTTGTGATGGAATTCTTACCGACATCTAGCGGAGCATATATAAACTGTTACCTAATAGTTAGGCTAGGTGGCACTACCATCGAGGATGGAAATTAACCACAGAGAGAGAAATTTTTAGTCGCTGTAAACACGAATTTTGGAATATTTTTTTTAGAGAGAGAAAATTTATCCACAGAAGCATTGCCAACTGCCGTCGCTGAGAGTGTGTTGTCGCAAAGTTTTTGCGTACTCGCAAAAGATAGCGACATTCGCAAATGAGGACGTCATAATCACAAATTCGCTATCTAAACCACGATGCATCGCAAAGTTGCGTGCAGTCGCAAGCTAGCGACGCGCTGTCATAATACACCGGCTGGAGGCCTGGGAATGAAGTTCCAAGTAATATGCATTGCCGGTGGTCTACAACCCTTTCCTTCTCAATGTTTGAACAAGAGACATGTCACACCACAGGGACTTTAGACAATACAGCCAACCCTATCTTTTGTGTTGGGAAGAAGTGTCATAGCTTTTGAAAACAAGCCCATTTTGCTTGCCTCGCTAACAACAGGAGGGGGAGGTCACTTCACGTGATGCTGTCATATGCCCAAGGGTAAGAGCAGCCATTCAGGGACCATCTTGTAGAAAAGGCAAAGCGTTATTTGTACTTAATGTTTCAGAGATTATGTAAATATTTGTGAAATCGTTAAGAATAATGTACTGATTACAGAAAATTTTATATTTTGATGTCAAAAAAAGAAAATAATGATAAATAAGCGGCAAAGTGGTCAGGCAAGCTGGGGAGACATTGCAATGAGGCGTGGCTATAGTTAGCAGCTCTGGGATTGGCTGTCTGGTTTTTAAGTTGCATCACGCAGTTGCCTGCCAAAAGCCAGTGTTTCAGAGGGACTCCAGCCCAAACCTCTGAGAAAAGTGGCCATTGTGTTTGCAGAGTGTTCCATGAGTTGGGATAATTTGTTATTTTTTTTATTAAGGAACTGGGTCCCGAACCTCAGAGCGAGGGTGACATAGGTTCGCGAGGTCACTTACGAAATTAGAATGATTATGATTTTGGATAGTATCTTTTGATTCAATTTTGGATTGTATCTTTTAATTCATCACTCCCATCCAGCGACGCAGAGAGCGACGTGCACAATATTCACCAGCCCACTAAATTAAATTTTTAACCAGAATTTTTTGAAGTATAATCGGTGCCGTCAAGTTAATCAAAGAGTGACGTGAGCCGTTCTTCCTTGAACAGATGACAAAGTGACTCCTACCAGCTTGCCACAAATTCCGAAAACTGGGACTTTTATTTAGTTATATACTTATTCTTTTAGAAAAAAACAACTTCAACCATTAGTTACTTTTCTGAAGGGTGGAGATCAATTAATCAATCTTAATCCTTGTCAAAATCCTTGCACCTTACTTTTTAACTGGGCTTCTCTCCTCTAATTTTAAAGGAGGCAGTGAATTAATCGAGGGAAGCATTTAAAAAATGGTTTTATACACTTTGCCCTACACAGCGAATAACTCTTATGTCAGTGTATTGAACCTTTTGTCTGCAGTTGAGGAACACAAGAGACGAGCTACTTGGTACACTAGTAGATGGCCTTGGGTTGTCAAGATTCAGGTCTGTGGAGTTGGCATTCCTAGATGAGTACATGACAAAAGTTTTATTATAATGTTTATTACAGTTTTGCTCAGTTTTTTTTGGGTTCCACTTCAGAACTATAAGCTATAGAGCTCTTGATATAATCTATAACTTTGTGATGTACTATTTTAAATACGAATGTACTGCAAACTGTGTAAAAAAATTATTGAATACTCTATTTTATAAAAAGTAATTCCTTGTTAGCAATGTAGCAATGATGTCATGTCATTCAATGGGTTACTTCATGAAAACACTATGCTTGTTGTGTTTTTACAGGTTCTGAAGCCACTAGCAGTTTGCTGGGACATCCTTCAGCTTGAAAAGAATATGTGAGTTTCTTGCAGCCTACAATAAAAGGTTTGTTATGAGAACTTGACAAGAAAAGAAACTATACCACTGTAGTTTACTGCAAACTATTGGCAAAAGTATTGATTAAAGGGTATTGAGAAGCACTTTGAATCCGTTTGAAGACAGTAAACTGACCAAATCAGTTGAATTATACCTTCACTAAAATTCTCAAGATCGAATGGAAAGCAAAAATGTTTTAAGCAAGAAATGGAAAGGATTAGAAGTGTCGGGTGAGCTGAAATTTATGTAGCTGAAGAAAATGAAAAGAAAAAGAGTTTTCCGAACATTTCTACTAGGCCTTTAATCCCACCAATATTAGAGAATGCACTGAACTTTAAAAATGCTGTTTTAAGGTTTGCATAGTGCTGAAACATCTGGAAAGTCACTGGAGATGGCAAGGCAGATTCCCCTTATCCTCCGTACAGATTATACCTTATGTCTATTGGTAAATTTTATGTACGCAGAGTTTCAAAGATGTTATTCACACACGATTGGCCCAAGTACCCAGCCAATCAGAAGGTCCACCAGGAGAGAGCCAGGATTGGCTAACCACCTCTGCCAATCAGGTGCAAGCAGGCCTGTGATTGGCCGACAGGCCCAGCTAACCAGGAAGCAGCTACCCAGACACCAGGGTATATAAGGACCTGCAACTCTTGCATCTGCCAGTGAAAAAGAAAGAGAAAGAGGTTCTGTTCCAGCAGCCGCAGTGTGCACATCGTGCTCACTGCCATCTACCAGTCTACCAGACCTTCAGCTTCTGTCGCTCATCTGTGTATTGGATACGTAACCGTGACAACTAAGACACACAGTGTGAGTCGGTAAATATAGCCATAGGTCGGATAGGCAGGTTATTTAGCTAGTGAGTTTAAATTCATTTTAGGCAAGCTAGCAAGTGCTTGGCAACGAGGGACGTTTGAAAGGTTTCCTGTCTGCTGCTGTTTTAACAGCGCCAGACAGTTTCTACAGCTCTTCATTAGCTTTTTATTTTTAATTAGTGCTAGTGTAGTATATATCTAGTCGTTACATTGAGTAGTCAATACACTCCCATTACCCCCTCGGGGGCCCCCTCAGGCATAATGGCGGATGCCAAAAAACGAAAAGCGGACGACACTGTCCAAATCCAAGACCGCGCAAGCATAGATTCCGGGAGCGGATCCAACCAACAGGGACAACAGAACCCTGCCACTCAGGCCCCGAAGCCCGCCCTCCGCCCGATCACAGTCTACCATACATCAGACTGTACGTATGGAATGGTCCTTGAACTGTTCAAGGACCAGTTAAGTGCGCCAACAAAAAATCGTCTGGTCCCACAGGGGGTGCAGTATCTACCCCAAACCATTGCATGCAGACTACAGGTTAGCCATACAGATCCTGGAGTCTGTAAGCGTGCCATTCAGCGTGCTAACCCCACGCAATGAGCTACCTATGAAGGTCGCAATCAAGCGACTAGACAGGTCACTTCCAATCGCATGGATCAGGGAAGAGCTACGCGGACTTGGCTTCGAGCCACTTACCATAGAGCCAAAGCTATCCACCCGTGATCGCAAGCCCCTCCACATGTTTACAGTGGAACTGCCAAACTCAGAGGCGTCCAAGGCCATATTCGAGCTCCGCACCTTGTGCGGACTAATGATCAAGGTAGAAGACTACCACCGCCCCGAAGGCCCCCCGCAGTGCAGCAACTGCCAGAGATATGGCCACTCAAGCAAAGTGTGCCACGCCCCGCCTAGGTGTCGCCTGTGCGGCAAGGGCCACAAGACCACGGCCTGCGACCTGGAAAATAAAGACGATAGGTCCTCCCAATTTTGTGTTGGCTGCCAAGGCAAACATGCAGCCAACTACAGAGGCTGCGAGGCCTACAAGGACGAGAAGTGGCGTTTTCTGCCCAAGGACGAGAGGCAGAAGCGCCAGCAGCAGAGCAAAGCCTCGCTGCAGGGCCTGAACCAAGTCACTAAAAATTACAAGGCCCCTCGTGCCCCCTGGGCACAAACCAGCCAAGACGGCTGGACCACTGTGGGTAGAGGCCCACAACAACAAGAGCGCACACAGGCGCAAAACTTCGTACCCGGATACGCTCAAAATTTCAATATACCAACTAGTAACAGGTATAACGCCTTCTATGCGCAGCAGGGATTCTCAGAGGTAGTATTCCCTGCCCTAGCCAACCCTCATCGGCCCAGAGGCCAACGCCCCCCACAAATGGGACCCCAAGAATAAAAAGACCCCAAAAACTAATCCAAAACAAGTAAAAAGCCCGTCAGTGCTCGCCTCGAGCAACCGCGGCAGACTGGCAAGCAGGCCACCCCCACCCCGCCCCAGGCGTCGCGCCAGGATAGGCCGGAGCGCCCGGCCAATCAGGAGCGACCAGCTCAAGCCGAGCCTTTAAAGACCCCAGAAATGGCCCAGGACGCCAGTATGGAAGTAACCCCCGCACAGAGCACTGCCTCTGTGACGCCCTCTGTGTTCCGCACAATTGAGCAGCAGTTCGCTCAGTCTCCCAAAGTCCAGCAAGACCCCGAACTGGGACAGCTGTGCACACAGCTGTTCCACCTGCTCGCGATCTGGCTGGATCCGAGCAGCGCCCTAGAGGACAAGTGTAAGGCCACGATGGGCTTTGCCTTGTCGGCCAGGAAAATGGGCCAGACCAATGCCACCCCCTAGGCAGGATAACAGACCTGCAAATAGGCCCCCCTCCATTGCCAAAATCTTGTTCTGGAATGCAACAGGCATCCGGAATAAGAAGCAGGAGCTGATAGATTACTTAAATCGCCACCAGGTACAAATCACGGCAGTTAATGAAACACATTTACGCCCACAACATCGTTGTTCTGTCCCAGGTTACTCTTGCTTTAGGAGGGACAGAGAAAATCATGCAGGAGGCGGTGTTTCAATATTAATTAAAAACAAAATAAACTGCCATGCAGCAAAACAGCCTCAACTAAATACACTTGAAGCCGTGGGAATTAATTTAAAACTCGGCGGCCAGCAAGTTTCACTCTATTCAATTTATTGTCCACCTTGCCGCACACTTACGCGCGCTGATTTAAATGAACTGACAAACATTTCCCCCATCCTATTGGCTGTCGGCAACCTGAATGAAAAACACCCCACCTGGGGCTGCAGGGCACGGACAGCCAATGGAAATACATTATTTAACCACCAAACTAGGCACAATTACTTAATACATGCACCTGACGAACCTACTTTTGAACCTACACAGGCAAATCACCAGCCTGATATTTTAGATCTTGCTATATGTAAAGGCCTTAATATTACCTTTACACTAGAAGTAATACATGAATTGGCCCTCGGACCACTACCCTGTCCATTTAAATTTTGATCAGCTGGAAACAGACGAAAGGCCAATTAGAAAAATTAAAGATTATAAACACGCGAATTGGGAAGCATTTAAAGAGTACCTGGACGAGCAAATTAACCTGCCAGATCCTGTTAGCACCTCCGGCGAATTAGACTCTGCGATTGACCATATCACAGAGCTAATTCAATCAGGTATTAGTCAATTTGTCCCTGAAAAGACCCCAAAGCCCCATAGTGATTCGCTGCCAGCCAATATCAGGCAGCTAATCACTCAGAAAAATCGCTTGCACAGGCGCTACTCGCGAGGTAGAACAGGCCAACTCAGAGCACAAATAAATGCACTCAGAGAGCAAATTGACTTAGAAATTACCCACTGGCAAACTGACCAGTGGAATAATAAATTATCCCGCCTCCCAACTAAAGACAACAGTCTATGGCACTTAACCAAAGCGCTTACAAATAAGCGCAATCCAATCCCGCCTCTTCAAGGCACAGCAGGTACCGCCTACACGCCCCAGCAAAAAGCTGAGGCTGTAGCTAATCACTTAGAAACGGTTTTTATACCGAACATTCAACCCTGCGACCCAGCACATGTGGCTCGCATATATAGGGACCTCCGAGTGCGACTTCGCCAGCCTTCAGCTGACGAACCTGAATTTACGCATGCCGACGAGGTAAAACGTATAATTAAACGTATGAATATGAAGCCCCGTAAAGCACCTGGGTTCGATACCCTACAAGCTATAGTTCTCAAGCAGCTGCCAGAGTCTACACTAGAGGCTCTGGCTAGATGCATAAATGCAAGTATGACACTTGCGCACTTCCCCACGCCCTGGAAACGTGCCAATGTAATTGTTTTTCCCAAGCCAGGCAAGGATCAGACCTTGCCACAAAATTACCGCCCCATAAGCCTATTAAGTACGCTCTCAAAAATGCATGAATGTGTTCTGCTGCGCCGCCTCGATATTCACATTCAAAACGCGAATATTTTTCCTAACGAGCAATTTGGCTTTAGAAAAAAGCATTCCACTGTTCACCAGTTAATCAGACTAACTGAGCACATAACTACAACTTTTAACTGGCGACAATATTCAGTAGCAGTCTTTCTTGATGTAGAGAAAGCATTTGCCGGGTGTTTCATGCTGGACTACTTTTTAAAATGTACGAGAAAAATTTCCCCGATTGTTACATTAAACTCATTGCCTCTTACTTAGATAGGCGCTCATTTGCCGTAACTATTGACGGAGCGACCTCAGAATTTAAAGAAATTAGAGCAGGAGTACCCCAAGGCAGCATTTTAGGCCCAGTACTTTACAATTTATATACTAGCGATATCCCACGGCCCCCTAATTGGAACATGAACCTAGGTGTATATGCCGACGATACAGTAATATACACGCGATCTATAAGTGCCGAGATCGCATCTCGGCGAGCCCAGGAAATGCTCAATGAGCTAGAAAATTATTTCAGCCTGTGGCGAATTAAAAATAATGTAGGCAAATGCGAAGCTGTGGTTTACACACGACGGCACATTCCTGCCAATCTTCCCCGCCTCACTCTATTTAACGAGGAAATACCATATAAAAATGAAGTTAAATATTTAGGCGTAGTTCTGGATAAAAGGCTGACATTGCGAAGTCATGTTGAGAGCAAGAGAAACCTTGCTTATGCTCGCATGTTGGCACTTTATCCAATGACAAATCGCAACTCCGGCCTTAAGCTGAAAAACTGACTATTAATTTATAATACAATGATCCGCCCTATTTTAACATATGCAGCTCCAGCGTGGGCTTATTGCACGAAATCGCACACTCGTAAATTACAAGTGTTGCAAAATAAATGCCTAAGAATTGCGGCAGATGCATCTAGGTACACACCTACTAGATACTTGCATGCAGAGCTTAAACAAGAACTGCTGCAAGACATTTTTCGTAAATTGGCAGAGCAATTTTATGCTACTAGCCATAATAATTTAAATCCATTAATTGCAAGCCGTGGGGATTATAATCCTGATGAAAATCAGCGTTATAAGCGACCAAAATCGCTTCTAGCGCATAGGCCTCCTTAGTTTTTCTCGGTCCGGAACCAGCGGGCGTTGTGATTGGCCGGAGCCCCGGCCACTCGTGGGGCCCCCGCCCCGCGACCTACTCGCGGTTTTCTAAACTCTCGCGAGGTCCGGAACATGAAATACACTGTCTCGCGACTCGCCCTAGCGCCTGCGCAGCTAATAGATATTAATTAGCTGGTAAATTAGTTAATAGTAAGCCCCCATAACATTAAGAACATATTTTTTAAATCAGGTATTTAATTATAAGTCACCCACACACCTCCCCTCTAGGCATCAGGTTTGGCACGGCCCGCTTTAGGAGCTTTCTGCCTGTGCTGACGAGGGCTGACATCACCACCTGTCATGCTGCTTGAGCCCGTCTGGAAGCCTTCGGCCCCAGTACCGGTCTAAGTATGCATGGCAGGAGCCGCACAAATACACAAAACAATTACAAGTTACACTTACAAGGGAAACCTGGGGTAACACGTAATTTTCTCAAGACGTCAAGATTTTCTCCACGAAAACAACACTGCGAAGCACTATGTATTTCACAGCATATGGCATATTATACACTGTACAGCCTATGGCTCATGTGGCAGCGCCGCTGTTGAAATTACATTGCTATATTTTATTAATTAGGTAATTATTATACTGTACACTAACAATTTAACACGTTTAAGTTATAGAAATTGCTAGCTGTAAGTTAGCTGTGGTGTTTTCTGTCGGTCCGGAACGGCGGAGGCCTGTGATTGGCTGAAGCTGTGATTGGCTGGCAGGATCACTAACGGCCAATCAGAGGGCTCCTGCTTGCACAGATATTTCTGTGCTAAGCACGAGTCCTAAAAACGTCATATTTAAGTCATTTTAACGTAATATTTTAGTCATTTTAACATATCATTTTAGTCGCTTTTGTATTTTAATTTAATGCTAGCTCATCAGGCTTGCCTGTGAGCTAGTTAAGTGTACTAATTTATGTCTTTTTAAGTATGTTTCAGGTATCTACTGGAGGGACGAGGCGCCTTTAAAACCTCATCCTCCAACAGGGTACTGTGCTCACCCACAGTGCCCTGGTTAAAACTAGCGCCCTCCCAAAATGAAAATAAAAGGAAAATGAAGAAAATAAATACAGTTCCCACCCCCCCAGCCCCACTCTTACTTCACAACTCTACTAACAACCTGGACCTTCCTACTTTTCCAGTGCCA